>JANTCA010001417.1:0-12021 GCA_024741275.1 Chironex yamaguchii
GCTTTACTTTTATCCATATTTTGCATAATTGCCTTATTATAGCCTTGCCTTTTTTTCACTTTATGGTTGGTTCTTATATGCTCCTTCTTCACGCTTATCTAATGTTAAAGAAAGAAACATCAACCATCACACTACTGTTTAAAGGCAGGCGAATCGATGCAAAGGATATTAGAGATATGCTTTACTTTTACCCATATTTTGCATAATTGCCTTATTATTGCCTTGTCTTTTTTTCACTTTATGGTTGGTTGTTATGTGCTCCTTCTTGACGCTTATTCATTGATAAAGAAAGAAAAATCAACCATCACACTACTGTTTAAAGGCAGGCGAATCCATACAGAGGATATTAGGGATATGCTTTACTTTTACTCATATTGTGCAAAAATGCCTTATTATAGCCTTGCCTTTTTTTCAGTTTATGGTTGGTTGTTATGTGCTCCTTCTTCGCGCTTATTTAATGATAAAGAAGGAAACAACAAACACCACATTACTGTTTAAAGGCAGGCGAATCCATACAGAGGATATTAGGGATATGCTTTACCTTTAACAATATTTTGCATTATTGCCTTTTTATAGCCTTGCCTTTTTTTCAGTTTATGGTTGGTTGTTATGTGCTCCTTCTTTGTGCGTATTTAATGATAAAGAAAGAAACATCAACCATCACACTACTGTTTAAAGGCAGTCGAATCCACACAGAGGATATTAGGGACATGCTTTACTTTTACCCATATTTTGCATAATTGCGTTATTATAGCCTTGTCTTTTTATAGGTATATGGTTAGTTATTATGTGCTCCTTCTTCGCGGTTATATAATGGTAAAGAAAGAAACATCACCCATCACACTTCTGTTTAAAGGCAGGCGAATCCATCCAGAGGATATTAGGGATGTGCTTTACTTATACCCATAGTTTGCATAATTGCCTTATAAAAGCCTTGCCTCTTTTTTCAGTTTATGGTTGGTTGTTATGTGCTCCTTGTTCGCGCTTATTTAATGACGAAGAAAGAAATATCAATAACCACAGCACCTTTTAAAGGCAGGCGAATCCAAACAGAGGAAATTAGTGTTATGTTTTACATTTACACATATTTTGAAAAAATGCCTTATTATAGCCTAGCATTTTTTTCAGTGACTGGTTGGTTATTATGTGCTCATGTTTTGCGCATATTAACCGATAAAAAAAGAAACATAAGCCATCACAGCACTGCTTAAAGGCAGGTGAATCCATACAGAGTATATTAGGGATATGCTTTAGTTTTACTCATATTGTGCAAAAGTCCCTTATTATAGCCTTGCCATTTTATTAATTTATGGTTGGTTGTTATGTGCTCTTTCTTCGCGCTTATTTAATGATAAAGAAAGAAACATCAACCATCACACTACCGTTTAAAGGCAGGCGAATCCAAACAGAGTATATTAATGATATGTTTTACTTTTTAGCCATATTGTGTAAAAATGCCTTATTATAGCCTTGCCTTTTTTTCAGTAAATGGTTGGTTATTATGTGCTCCTTTTTCGCGCTTATTTAACGGTAAAGAAAGAAACAACAAAATCCACAGTACTGTTTAAAGGCAGACGAATCCATACAGAGGATATTAGGAATATTTTTACTTTTACCGATATTTTGCATAATTGCCTTATTATAGCCTTGCCATTTTTTCACTTTATGGTTGGTTGTTATGTGCTCTTTCTTCGCGCTTATTTAATGATAAAGAAAGAAACATAAAACCATCACACAACTGTTTAAAGGCAGGCGAATCCGTACAGAGTATATAAGGGATATGTTTTACTTTTACCCATATTGTGTAAAAATGCCTTATTATAGCCTTGCCTTTTTTAACTTTATGGTTGGTTGTAATGTGCTCCTTCTTTACGCTTATTTAATGTTAAAGAAAGAAACATCAACCATCACACTACTGTTTAAAGGCAGGCGAATCGATACAAAGGATATTTGGGATATGCTTTACTTTTACCCATATTTTGCATAATAGCCTTATTATAGCCTTGCCTTTTTTTCACTTTATGGTTGGTTGTTATGTGCTCCTTCTTCACGCTTATCTAATGTTAAAGAAAGAAACATCAACCATCACACTACTGTTTAAAGGCAGGCGAATCAATACAGAGGATATTAAAGATATGCTTTACTTTTACTCATATTGTGCCAAAATGCCTTATTATAGCGTTGCCTTTTTTTCAGTAAATGGTTGGTTATTATGTGTTCATTGTTCGCTCTTATTTAATGGTAAAGTAAGAAACAACAAAAACCACTGAACTGTTTAAAGGCAGACGAATCCATACAGAGGATATTGGAGATATGCATTACTTTTACCCATATTTTCCATAATAGCCTTATTATAGCCTCGCCTTATTTTCACTTTATGGTTGGTTGTTATGTGCTCCTTCTTCACGCTTATTTTATGATAAAGAAAGAAACATCAAGCATCACACTACTGTTTAAAGGCAGGCGAATCGATAGAGAGGATATAAGAGATATGCTTTACTTTTTCCCATATTTTGCATAATTGCCTAATCAGAGCCTTGCCTTGTTTTCACTTTATGGTTGGTTGTTGTGTGCTCGATCTTATCGCTAATTCATTGATAAAGATAGAAACATCAACCATCACAGTACTCTTTAGAGGCAGGCGAATCCATACAGAGTATATTAGGGATATGCTTTACTTTTACTCATATTGTGCAAAAATTTTTTATTATAGCCTTACCATTTTATAAATTTATGGTTGGTTGTTATGTGCTCTTTCTTCGCGCTTATTTAATGATAAAGAAAGAAACATCTACCATCACACTACTGTTTAAAGGCAGGCGAATCCGTACAGAGTATATAAGGGATATGTTTTACTTTTTCCCATATTGTGTAAAAATGCCTTATTATAGCCTTGCCTTTTCTAGCTTTATGGTTGGTTATAATGTGCTCCTTCTTCACGCTTATGTAATGTTAAAGAAAGAAACATCAACCATCACACTACTGTTTAAGGGCAGGCGAATCGATACAGAGGATATTAGAGATATGCTTTACTTTTACCCATATTTTGCATAATTGCCTTATTATTGCCTTGTCTTTTTTTCAGTATATGGTTGGCTGTTATGTGCTCCTTCTTGACGCTTATTTAATGATAAAGAAAGAAACATCAACCATCACACTACTGTTTAAAGGCAGGCGAAACGATATAGAGGATATAATAGATATGCTTTACTTTTACCCATATTTTGCATAATTGCCTTATCATAGCCTTGCCTTGTTTTCAGTTTATGGTTGGTTGTTGTGTGCTCGATCTTACCGCTAATTCATTGATAAAGATAGAAACATCAACCATCACAGTACTGTTTAATGGCAGGCGAAACCATACAGAGGATATTTGGGATATGCTTTACTATTACCCATATTGTGCAAAAGTGCCTTATTATAGCCTTGCCTTTTTTTCAGTTTATGGTTGGTTATTATGTGCTTATTTTTCGCGCATATTAACCGATAAAGAAAGAAACATCAACCATCACAGTGCTGGTTAAAGGCAGGTGAATCCATACTGAGGATATTAGAAATGTGCTTTACTTTTACCCATATTTTGCATAATTGCCTTATTATAGCCTTGCCTTTTTTTCAGTATATGGTTTGTTATTATGTGCTCCTTTTTCGCGCTTATTTAATGATAAGGAAAGAAACAACAAACACCACTGTAATGTTTAAAGGCAGGCGAATCCATACAGAGGATTTTAGGGATATGTTTTACTTTTACCCATATTGTGCAAAAATTGATTATTATAGCTTTGCCTTTCTTTCAGTGAATGGTTGGTTATTATGTGCTCTTTCTTCGCGCTTATTTAATGATAAAGAAAGAAACATCAATCATCACAGTACTGTTTAAAGGCAGGTGAATCCATACAGAGGATTTTGGGATATCTTTTACTTTTACTCATATTGTGCAAAATGCCTTATTATAGCCTTGCCTTTTTTCAGTAAATGGTTGGTTATTATGTGCTCCTTTTTCTCGCTTATTTAATGATAAGGAAAGAAACAAGAAGCGCAACAGTACTGTTTAAAGTAAGACAAGTCCATACAGGGGATTTTAGGGTTTGGTTTTTTTTAGCCATATTGTGCAAAAATGCCTTATTGTAGCCTTGCATTTTTTTCAGTAAATGTTTGGTTGTTGTTTGCCCCTTTTTCGCTCTTATTTAATGATAAAGAAAGAAACATCAATAATCACAGCACCTTTTAAGGACAGGCGAATCCGAACAGAGGAAATAAGGGTTATGTTTTACTTTTAACCAAATTGTGGAGAGATGCCTTATTACAGCCTTGACGTTTTTTTAGTTCATGGTTGCTTTTTATGTGCTCGTTTTTTGCGCATATTTAGTGATAAAGAAAGAAACAGCAACCATCACAGTACTGTTTTAAGACAAGCGAATCAATTTAGAGGATATTTTAAGTATGTTTTACTTCTAAAATAAGTGTCCAAAAATGCCTTATTATAGGCTTGCAATTTTTTCAGTTCATGATTGGTTATAATGTGCTCTTTTTAGCTCTTATTTAATTATAAAGAAATAAACAAAAAACAACACAGTACTGTTTAAAGGCCGGCGAATCCATTAAAAGGATATTTGAATTAAGTTTTACTTATGCCCAAATTGTGCAAAAAATGCCTTATTAAAACCGTGCCTTTTTTTAATTCTTGGTTCGTTATAATGTGCTCGTTTTTCGCGCTTATTTAGTGATAAAGATAGAAGAAAAAATCTGCACAGTACTGTTTAAATGCCGGCGAATCCACTTAGAGGACATTTGAATTATGTTTTACTTATGCCCAAATTGTGCAAAAATGCCTTATTGAAAGCTTGACTTTTTTAATTCTTGGTTGGTTATAATATGCTCAATTTTCGCGCTTATTTCATGACAAAGAAAGAAGCAACCACCAATACAGTACTGTTTAAAGGCAGGCGAGTCCATTCAGAGGATCTTTGGATTATGTTTTACTTATACCCAAATTGTGCAAAAATGCCTTATTAAAAGCTTGCCTTTTTTAATTCTTGGTTGGTTACTATGTGCTCCTTTTTCGCGCTTATTTTGTGATAAAGAAAGAAACAACAACAATCACAGTACTGTTAAAAGTCAGGCGAATCAATTTAGAGGATATTTGGGATATGTTTATACTTTTACCCAAATTGCACAAAAATGCCCTATAACAGCCTTGCCCTTTTTCATTTCATGTTTGTTTATTATGTGCTCCTTTTTCGCGCTTATTTCATGACAAAGAAAGAAACAACATCCATCACAGTTCAGTTTAAAGACAAGCGAATCCATTTAGAGGATATCCTAATTATGTTTTACATATGCCCAAATTGTGCAAAAATGCCTTATAACAGCCTTGCATTTTTTTAGTTCATGTTTCGTTATTATGTGCTCCTTTTTTGTGCTTATTTAATGTTATAGAAAGAAACAACAACCAATACAGTAATGATTAAAGGCATGCGAATCCATTCAGAGGATATTTTGATTATGATTTACTTATACCTTAATTTTCAAAAATGCTTATTAAAGCCTTGCCTTTTTCTTAATTCTTGGTTGGTTAGTATGCGCTCCTTTTTCGCGCTTATTTAATGATCAAGAAAGAAAAAAGAACCATCACAGTACTGTTTAAAGACAACGAATCCATTTAGAGGACGTTTGAAATATGTTTTACTTATGCCCTAATTGTGCCTTATTATAGGCTTGCAATTTCTTCACTTCATGGTTGGTTATAATGTGCTCTTTTCAGCGCTTATTTAATGATAAAGAAAGAAACAAAAACCATCACAGTACTGTTGAACGGCAGGCGAATACATTTAGGATAAATTTTCGACTTGTATTACTCTTACCTAATTTGTGCAAAAATGCATTATTATAGCCTTGCCTTTTTTTCGGCTTATGCTTGGTTATTATGTGCTCCATTTTTGAGCTTATTTAATGATAAATTAAAAAAACAAACAAACACAGTACTCATTAAAGGCAGGCGAATCCATTTAGAGGATATATGGGATATGTTTTTCTTTTACAGAAATTGTCCAAAAATGCCTTAATATAGCCTTGACATTTTATCTGTTCTTGGTTGGTTATAATGGGCTCCATCTGTGCGCTTATTTAATGATAAAGAAAGAAAGAAATAAAAACCATCACAGTACTATTTAAATGCGGTAGACATCATCAAGAGGATATTTGGAATAAATGTTTAATTTTATAACATTGTGAAAAAATTCCTTATTACAGCGTTGCCTTTTTTTCAGTTCATGGTTGGTTATTAAGTGCTTATTTTTCGCGCTTATTTAACGATAAAGAAAGAAAAAACAACCATCACAGTTCCGTTTAAAGGCAGGCGGATACATTTGGAGGAAATTTTCGAAATGTTTTACTTTTGCCCAAATTGTGGAAAAATGCATTATTATAAACTTGCCTTTTTTTCAGTTAATGGTTGGTTATGATGTGCTCCATTTTTGAGCTTATTTAATGATAAATAAAGAAAAAAAAACAAACACAGTACTCATTATAGGCAGGCGAATCCATTTAGAGGATATATGGGATATGTTTTTCTTATACAGAAATTGTAAAAAAATGCCTTAATATAGCCTTGACATTTTATCCGTTCTTGGTTGGTTATAATGGGCTCCATCTGTGCGCTTATTTAATGATAAAGAAAGAAAGAAATAAAAACCATCACAGTACTATTTAAATGCGGTAGACATCATCAAGAGGATATTTGGAATAAATGTTTAATTTTATAACATTGTGAAAAAATTCCTTATTACAGCGTTGCCTTTTTTTCAGTTCATGGTTGGTTATTAAGTGCTTATTTTTCGCGCATATTAACTGATAAAGAAAGAAACAACAACCATCACAGTACTGTTTAAAGGCAGGCGAATCCATTTAAAGGATACCATGGATATCTTTTACCTTTACACATATTGTGCAAAAGTGGATTATTATCGCCTTGCCTTTTTTTCAGTTAATGGTTGGTTATTATGTGCCCTTTTTTCGCGCTTATTTAATGACATAGAAAGAACCAACAACGTTCACAGTACTGTTTAAACTCATGCTAAAGTATTTAGAGGATATTTGGGACATGTTTTACTTTTACCCAAATTGTGCAAAAATGCCCAATAAAAGCCTTGCCACTTTTTCAGTTTATGTTTTTTATCATGTTCTCTTTATCCGAGCTTTTTTAATGATAAAGAATGAAACAGCAACCATCACATTACTGCTTAAAAGCTGGCGAATCCATTTAGACGAGTTTTGGGATATGTTTTAATTTTACCCAAATTGAGCGAAAATGCCTTATTATAGCATTGCCTTTTTTCTGTTAAAGTTTGCTCATGATGAGCTCGTTTTTCGCGCTTCTTTGTAGATAAATATATAAAAATCAACCAGCTCAGCACTATATAAAGGTAGGCGAATCCATATACAAGATATTTGGTATATGTTTTAATTTCACCCAAGTTGAGCAAAAATCCCTTATTATTGCCTTGCCTTTTTCTCAGTTCTTGGCTGGTTATAATGCTTTCAATTTTCGCGCTTATTTAGTGATAAAGAAAGAAACAACAACTTTCAGAGTACTGATTAAAGGCAGGCGAATTCGTTAAGAGCATACTTGGGATATGTTTTACTTTTACCCAAGTTGTGCAAAAAAGGCCTTAGTATAGCATTGGCTTTTTCTCAATTCTTCGCTGGTTATTATGTGCACGTTTTTGGCGCAAATTTGCTTAAATTGACAGAAACAACAACCATTTCAGTACTGTTTAATCCATGCTAATCCATTTTTGGAGATTTTTGGTATATGTTTTTACTTTAACCCAAATTTTGCAAAAATGCAAAATAATAGCCTTGACTTTCAATTCTTGGTTGGTTATTATGTGCTCTTTTTTCGCGCTTATTTAATGATAAAGAAAGACACAACCATCACAGTACTATTTAAAGGCACAAGAATGCATTTAAAAGATATTTGGGATATGTTTTGCTCTGACCCAAATTGTGCAAGAATGCATTATTATAGCCTTGCCTGCTTTTTTGTTCTTCGCTGGTTTCTATGTGCTCCATTTTCGCGCTTATTTGTGGATAATGAAAGAAACAAAGACCTTTGCAGTTCTGTTGAAAGCCAGGTGAATCCATTTAGAAGATATTTGGGACATGTTTTACTTTTATCCAAATTGTGCCTAAATGCCTTATAACAGCCTTGCCTTTTTGTCAGTTAATTCTTGGTTATTATGTGCTTTTTTCGAGCTTATTTAATAATAAAGAATGAAAAAACAACCATCACAGTACTATATAAAGGCAGGCGAATCCATTTAGGGGATATTTGGTATTTGTTATACTTTCACACAAATTGTGCAAAAATGACTTATGACAGCATTGCCTTTTTTTCAGTTCATCGTTAGTTATTATGTGCTCGTTTTTGCAGCTTCTTTGTGGATAATGATATAAACAACAACCATCTTAATACTATATATAGGCAGCGAATGCATTTAGAGGATATTTGGGATATGCTTCTCTTTCACCCAAATTGTGGCAAAATGCCTTATGTCCACATTGCCCTTTTTTCAGTTCATCGTTAGTTATTATACGCTGGTTTTTCGCGCTTATTTTTGCATAATGAAAGAAACAACAACCATCACAGTACTATATAAAGGCAGGCGAATCTATTTACATGATATTTGGGATATGTTTTACTTTCATCCAAATTGTGGCAAAATGCCTTATGTCCGCATTACCTTTTTTTCAGTTTATGGTTAGTTATTATGTGCTCGTTTTTTGCGCTCATTTTTGCGTAATGAAAGAAACAACAACCATCACAGTACTATATAAAGGCAGTCGAATCAATTTAGAGGATATTTGGGATATGCTTTACTTTTAACCAAATTGCGCAAAAATGCAAAGTTATAGCCTTGCCTTTTATTCGCTTCTTGGTTGGTTATTATGTGCTTATTTTTCGAACTTATTTTTGCATAATGAAAGAAACAACAACCGTCAGAGTACTATATAAAGGAAGGCGAATCCATTTAGGGGATATTTGGCTTTTGTTATACTTTCACATAAATTGTGCAAAAATGAATTATGACAGCATTGCTTTTATTTCAGTTCATGGTTTGTTATTATGAGCCCGATTTTGGCGCTTCTTTGTGGATAAAGATATAAACAACAACCATCATAGTACTATTTAAAGGCAGGCGAGTCTATTTACAGGATATCTGGGATATGTTTTACTTTCACCCAAATTTTGCAAAAATGCCTTATGACAGCATTGCCTATTTTCAGTTCATGTTTAGTTATTATGTGCTTCTTTTTCGCCAATGCTTTTGCATAATGAAAGAAACAACAACGATCACAGTACTATCAAAAGTCAGGCGGATGCATTTAGAGGATATTTCTAATATGTTTTACTTTCACAGAAATTGTGCAAAAATGCCTTATGTCAGCATTGACTTTTTTTCAGTTCATGATTATTTATTATGTGCTTAATTTCACGCTTGTTTTTGCATAATGAAAGAAGCAACGACCATCACAGTATTTTATAAAGGCAAGCGAATCAATTTAGAGGATACTTCCGATATGTTTTTACTTTCACCCAAATTGTGCAAAAATTCCTTATAAAAGCATGGCTTTTTTTTCAGCTCATGGTTAGTTATTATGTGTTCGTTTGTCGCGCTAAATTTTTGCATAAAGAAAGAAACAACAACCATCACAATAATATATAAAGGCAGGCGAATGCATTTAGAGGATATTTGGGATAAGTTTTACTTTTAACCAAATTGTGGAATAATGCCTTATGACATCATTGCCTTTTTTCAGTTCATTGTTAGTTATTATGTGCTAGTTTTTTGCGCTTATTTTTGCATAATAGAAGAAAATAAAACCATCACAGTACTATATAAAGACAGGCGAATCAATTTAGAGAATATTTGGGATATGTTTTACTTTGACCCAAATTTTGGAAAAATTGTTTGTGAATGCATTGCCTTTTTTGAGTTTATGGTTAGCTATTATGTGCTCGTTTTTGGCGCTTATTTTTGCATAATGAAAGAAACAACGACCATCTCACTACAATATAAAGACAGACGAATCCATTTAGAGGATATTTGGGATATGTTTTACTTGCACCCAAATTTTGAAAAAATTCCTTGTGACACCTATGCCTTTTCTTCAGTTTATGGTTAGTTATTATGTGCTGGTTTTTGGCACTTATTTTTGCTTAATGAAAGAAACTACAACCATCACAGTACGATGTAAAGACAGGCGAGTCCATTTAGAGGATATTTGGGATATGTTTTACTTTCAACCAAATTGTGCTAAAATGCCTTGTGACAGCATTGCCCTTTTTTTGAGTTTATGGTAAGTTATTATGTGCTCGATTTTGGTGCTTATTTTTGCATAATGAAAGAAACAACGACCATCTCACTACTATATAAAGACAGACGAATCCATTTAGAGAATATTTTGGATATGTTTTACTTGCACCCAAATTGTGGAAAAATGCCTTATAACAGCATTGCCTTTTTTGTGTTTATTGTTAGTTATTATATGCTAGTTTTTTGCACTTATTTTTGCATAATAGAAGAAACTACAACCATCAAAGTACTATATAAAGACAGGCGAATCCATTTAGAGAATATTTAGGATATGTTTTACTTTGACCCAAATTTTGGAAAAATTGTTTGTGAAAGCATTGCCTTTTTTGAGTTTATGGTTAGCTATTATGTGCTCGTTTTTCGCGCTTATTTCAGCATAATGAAGGAAACATCAACCATCATAGCACTATATAAAGACAGGCGAATCCATTTAAAGGATATTTTGGACATGTTTTACTTTCACCCAAATTGTGCAAAAAACCTTATGACAGCACTGCCTTTTTTTTAGTTTATGGTTAGTTATTATGTGCTCGTTTTTCGCGATTAATTTTGCATAATGAAAGAAACATTAACTATCACGGCACTATATAAAGGCAGAGGAATCCATTTATAGGAAATTTGGGACATATTTTCCTTTCACCCAAATTGTGCTAAAATGCCTTGTGAGAGCTTTGCCTTTTTTTCAGTTTATATTTAGTTATTATGTGCTTGTTTTTTGCACTTATTTTTGCATAATAGAAGAAACAAGAACCATCACATTACTTTATAAAGACAGGCGAATCCATTAAGAGGATGTTTCGGATATGTTTTACTTTCACATCAATTGTGCCAAAATGACTTGTGACAGCATTGCCTTTTTTTATGTTTATGGTTAGATATTATGTGCTCGTTTTTCGTGATTAATTTTTGCATAATGAAAGAAACAACAACCATCACAGCACTATAAAAAAGCACGCGAATTCATTTAAGGGAATTTTTGGATATGTTTTAATTTCACACAAATTGTGCACAAATGCCTTATGACAGCATTCTCTCTTTTTTAGTTCATGGTTAGTTATTATGTGCTCGTTTTTCGCGATTATTTTTGCATAATGAAAGAAACAACAACCATCACAGCACAATATAAAGGCAGAGGAATCCATTTAAAGGAAATTTGGGATATGTTTTACTTTCACCCAAATTGTGCTAAAATGCCTTATGACAGCATTGCCTTTTTTTCAGTTTATGTTTAGTTATTATGTGCTTGTTTTTCGAGCTTATTTTTGCATAATGAAAGAAACAACAACCATCACAGTACTATATGAAGACATTCGAATCCATTTAGAGGATATTTGGAATATGCTTTTCTTTTGACCAAATTGTGCTAAAATGCCTTGTGACAGCATTGACTTTTCTTTTAAATCATAGTTATTTATTATGTGCTCGTCTTTTACGCTTATTTTTGCATAATGAAAGAAACAACAACCATCACAGTTTTATATAAAAACAGGCGAATCCATTTAAAGGATATTTGGGATATCTCTTACTTTTGACCAAACTGTGCTAAAATGCCTTGTGACAGCATTGACTCTTTTTCAATTCATGATTATTTATAATGTGCTCGTTTTTTGAGCTTAGTTTTGCATAATGAAAGGAACAACAA
>JANTCA010001418.1:0-12021 GCA_024741275.1 Chironex yamaguchii
CTTGCATATGTCTAGCTTATGCCTGCTTATCGTGTTCATGTGATCTGGGACACGGATATCTTGCATATGTCTAGCTTGTGCCTGCTTATCGTGTTCATGCGATCTGGGACACGGATATCTTGCATATGTCTAGCTTGTGCCTGCTTATCGTGTTCATGTGATCTGGGACCCGGATATCTTGTATATGTCTAGCTTATGCCTGCTTATCGTGTTCATGTGATCTGGGACACGGATATCTTGCATATGTTTAGCTTATGCTTGTTTATCCTTTGGCTTGATGTAGGTATGTGCTGTTTTTGTATTTGATGTTTTTGTTGTGTTGGTTTCGTGGTGTTGTTGTAATGTAACGAACTTTTTTCTTGGGACTTTTTCTATTATTGATTGTCTCATTGATCAGGAATATTTTTTTGAATTTTATTCATTATTCATTGTAATCCTGTTCACCATTTTCATGGGCGTCCTTTCTGTGTCATTTCGTGGGATTGAAGATGAATCTTAGGCCGCTCTCTGGCTATTTAATACTAATTAGTCCTTCTATTATTAAGGCTCTTATCTCTTATCTGATATGGTAGTATTCTATTTTTGTATTTCCGCATCCTCTGCCTAGTTAACCATGCTTGCATCTTTCTACCATGGACTTCCTTCCCTGGTTTGTGTATCTTACGGAGTGTGGCGGCCGTAGAGGTGTTGGTCGTAACCGCTTGTCCCTGCTATACCAACAGAGGAAGCATTGCACAATGAATCGGATTGTCTATAGGATGAAAAGAATATCTTTGTTGGTCAGTTCGTTGGCGTATTCATTTTGTCATCTGATGTCAGTATGGGCAGTGATGGAACGCTTAAAAATCTCGGGCGTTGATCGTTCCCATTCATCTCGCTTGAAGTATCTGAAGCCTGATCCAAGAAATCTGGTGGACATGACTACTGCATCCCTCATGATGTTTGGAACACGGTGGAAATAATTAGCAATGAAGCAAGCAACTGGCAAGGCAATAGCAATTGGCTTAACCTACGCGACTGCGCAATGGAAATGATGCCCTCTTTCATTTTTTCATGACATCTGTATGTAGTTTGTAGATTCGTGTGCTCATAGGTAGCATAGATATAGACTGAAGCGTGTCGAAGGAAGTACTGTTTGCGACGTCAGATAATGTTCTTTCATGTCAGTTTTGTGTTTGTTCGAAACTGATGATGGCTAATACACAGTCCCTGATATGTTTGCTAATCAATTGCAATACATACCAATTAAGACCTTGTGCGCAGGTTTCATTTATATGCAAAGTATACCAGTTGTAGTCATTTGTTGTGATAATGTTTCATGGGTCTCCTAATAGGAACCAACGGCAATGCTATGACGTTTTTAAGAATCTCGTTACATCAATTCCACCTTGCATTTGAGTGCCTTGTTGCTCCTCAAGTATACCAGTGAGGCTATTTGTGGGCATTTGACATTGTTTTGGCATGTACAGACAGTGTTTGGTATGTCTTTTAATAGGCAACCGTAAAAGATAACCGTAAAGTTGTTTTTGCCGAAACCTAGTACATCGTGTACACATTTCATTTCTGTCTGTGTGTTTGTGCCTACTGTTTCCAAACGTATAATTTGTGGTATTGCTTATTGGGAGGGCGGGAGAGCTAGGTTCATTCACTACCTAAGAAACTGAGATGTATGCTTCAGAATGGAGTTCATACCAAGTCAAATGTCATGGCGTTCCAAGATCAGTTGCAAGATTAATTGGCCGTGGATATGGCTTAACATGGTATGTACTCTTCCATTAACATTTACATTACATTAATGTTTCCTTGTTGGAACGAGTGTGTATTTGTCTCAACCAAGAGATTTCCGTACCATTTCCGCTTGAAATTGTACATTGAATGGGATCGAGGTTAGTGAAGAGCAGAGGTTTAAACATACTTGAGTGAATATATGAAAATGGTACGGCATAAACGACACTACTTTTCTACTTTTGAAAAACAAAATGACCTTTTCTATCTTTGTTAGGACGGGATATTTCAAGTGCACGTTTTTCTCGTCTGAGCTCATTATACTTGGTATTTATGGTCTCCTTTGCACATTACGGAACGGAAACGAGCTAATTGTTAGTAAGTCTTTGCAAAGCCAGGTTCACAGAAGGAGGATATGTTGACCAGGGTTTGTGTGTTTGTTTCTTAGTTAGTTTGTAAAATATCTACCGCATCTTATCGCACCGGTACCTGTACCGTATCGTTCTGGAATTTTTCGTTCGGGGTAGCCTGCCCGAACCCAGCTGATTCGACCAGAAGGCCTTCCTCTTGTTACATACTATAGATCAGATTTAAGGGGACGTTTGAAATATCAATGTATCAATGAATTTTGATGTATTCTTTAATTTCAGGGAAGCGTACATGTGATCAAGTATTGCTCTGGTTAAGGCTGCTTCGAAGAAGGTTTGTACTATTTTCAATTGCTAAAATTTGCATATTTTAGTGCTTCTTTGCCATTTTAACATTTTTTTAGTTTTTACGTTTTAGGAAACACGATAGTAAAATGACCGTGGTAAAGAAAACGTGACGTTGTAAGGTGTAGTAAAAGTTACGTTATAAGTTTCTTTGTTTACTTGAGTGTAATTAAGTGCGGTTGTTGATAATTAAACGGGTTATTTTTCATTATAAATATTTCTGCGGTAGTAATGCTTTATTGTCTTTTTATGTTTTTATTTACCAAAACACGATTTAAATTAAATATTGGCTTTTTTATGTGATCGTGGGAGGTTTTAGATATCACACACACAACAACCTGACGAAGACCTGACAAAGACCAGAATCGATATTTGTCATGCGATCTCTCGATTGGAGCTCCAAGCGTACGAAGTACCATGTTGTTCTTAAAGAAAAGTCGATCTCTTCCGTGATGCCCCGGTCGAGGTATGTTAAACCTTGGAAAAATGTTAACACTTGCATTCTTTCCATTAGTTTTGTGGCTTGCACAATGGAGCTTAAGATACAAAGTCTTGTTAGTTTGTAGTCATGAGATAACATAGTATTGTCTGGGAAGTACTTGCCACTTGAGTTGTAGCCTGGCTTAAAAATTGTACGAGTACTATAGTGTTTGCTTCGAGGAGAAATGCCACCTTCATTTTAGACGCTAGCAGATGTTCAAAATGTGACTACCAATTCTAAAAGTAAATTGTTGCTTTTGAGTCGCTGTCCACGACGTCACGACGTTATTTTCCCAGAAAAATGGATAGATCTCATATTTGATAATTATTGAATATAGACTTGTCTATTTCTCTGTACAACAACAAGGACGAAACAACAAATTTTAAAAATGTATAATTTACCATCGCTTGGTATTAAATTTTTCACCTTTTTTATAGGTATACAAGACATCTAAAGGAATATATTTCACATAAAAACCTATCAAAAGTGGACTTTCGACTTCTTATTTGGATCAAACGAGAGGAAGAGATTTTGTTAATTTAATCCTAGTGACACACTGGACTTATATTTGTTTTACTGTTCTGCGTGTTAGTTTAGTTAATTGTACTTTTGTGTATGAGGAACTGTAAAAAACGGTAATAAATCTATCCTTAGGTCGATGACATGTACATAAAATTATTCGTCGTCTGTTGTTATATAAGGTCAAAATTCATTGACAGGAAGGAAAGCCTGAGGCTATCTAGTATCATTTATCAAGATGAATACGTACATTACACATCAAAAGAGTTATATTATTAACCAACATTGTTATTATGAACTAGTGCCTTGTAATACAAGTCGAACTAATAATGCTCAGAATTCTCTCGGTATCAACATAGAGAAGAACTATTAATCGCAAAGAAAAGTTATACAAATTGTCTATGCTTCTTTCTCTCTATAACCTCGTAATGTTCAATAAGAGAAAATCTGAAGTAGGCTGGAATTGCCCTAGGTAGATTCAAAATCGATTAATGCTCTCAGTCGTAACAATTGCCTGTGTAGCTGTGGTAAATAAGCGCCTAAATTTTATGTTCCAATGTAGGATCAGAAAAGATACATAATGAAACTTGTCACTTTAGAACTTAGTGATTAAGATGGTTTGTACGCCAATCTTGATTAATGGATTAGTCATCGGTTCCAACAAATATTGACGGGATTTGGCCCTTGTTTGCGAAATGTTAAGCAGAGAATTTCTGATAGCGTAAGTGCTCTATTTAGCGCCCAGGGCACTTACGGCGGCGCTTAATCGAGAGGTGCGCTAAATCAAGAGGGGCATTTATTAAAAACGGCTCAAGGGGTTGTCGAAACTTTCCATGTCTTTGAAAACTTCCATTTGCGCCTTTCAGGTCTTTTCCTGCTACACATGGTTCTTTTTCTTTGAAACAATGAATTAAATCATCTTCACTCCCATCTAGAGAGTATACAACATTTAAAAAGCTTTGTGATAAGATCTGAAGACAAAAAAGCCCAGGCATCTAGTATCCACGATTTGCTTTCGAAGAGGTGTTTTCAAGTTTCCTGCGTTTGTTTCGGCATGCATACCTTCTGCTAACCACTCATCATAACGTTCAGTGCATAAGGCTTTATACGGTTTATTCGGGATAAGTATATTGTATGAGCTTCGTGGATCCTACAGGAATTATAACGTGACCAATATTTGCTTCTTTCTTTACAACACTACTTACCATGTGGTATTCAAAAGAATCCCATGCTAACATTCTCTTTCCAAAGGAAAATGTCCCCCTAACCGTTTTGACAAACTTGTGTTAAGTCAGTGTTCATCCAACCATTTGGCGTTGATGCAACAACACACAGAGATCTACACTGTTCATTTAAGGCATTTGAGTCACGTTTCACTCCTTTAAACACAATAAAAGGTTTCATTTTAGTGCCATTAGCTTTGGCAGTCAAGCACACGTTAACCCGCACTTTTTCATGGCCCGTTGATTTCATGGTTACAGTTCGTGCAGTGAATTCGAATAAGCACCCCCGCTTTGCTTAAGAGATGTTGTTCAATTACACGCCCCGGGGCGCTCGTTAAAAAGTTTGGCTGAAGGAGGGGGCGCTTATTCGAGAAGGGGCGCTTAATAGAGAGGGGGCGCTTAATCGAGCATTTACGGTACTTGCAAAATAGTAGCATGTCGATTTGATTCGCTGATACGACCTAGAATCCTAACTTGAACGCTTCGCTGGGAAGTGTCGGGGTTGTCTCTTTTTCGGACACCAAAATTGTTGCTTTGAAGTTGAAAATTTTTCGATCGACCCAAACGCAGATCGTCGCAAAAAGTTACAATCTATTGCAGACAAAAAAATGAACATTTTGAATAATTTGCAATAAAATGTTTACTCCATCAATACCATTCTGTATTATACTTATTCTATATTATACTGTGTAAGAGGATGCGTGAATGGATGCATGAGAAGGTACATTGAAAGATACGTGTGGGAAAATGGTAAAATTAGGAAGGCACTTCCGTTTCAAAATTAAATTTTCTATCCGTATAGGGAGTGTTTCCGTATAAGCGCGTGATCTAAAGCATTTTCCCGGGCGGGTCCGTTAACAGACCAGCCCTGGGGTCCAGGCCGTCTCTTGACGGCCATGCCTAATGGGACCGTATGAATCATAGAAATAAGGCCTCTTATTTCTATGGTATGAATGCAAGATGGTCGCCATTATCATCTCCGATTGACCTAGATACAAAGTCCCATGCTGAACAAATAGGATTTAAATTTTGCCAGTGGCGGCTGGTGCTTGGGGGGCACCATGGGCATTGCCCCACCATTCAAAAGCAAAGAAGGTCCCCCATATGCAATTATTTTCTGAATTGACAAATTCAGTCCTATTCATATTCCTAGTCATATTCAGGAACGACTTTCCGTGATTTTCCCATTGTTTTTCGACAGTGTCAACTGTCAACATATGTCTGAAGTTATCTGGTAGTTGGCTTGAAGCAGACCACAGGGCTGCATTGTACTTTTTGTGTAGTGTTTTACCGTGAACAGCAAGGGCAAGATAAAATCCGCCCGAGATTTTGGGTTATTTTTTGTTTATTTGAATTTTGCTTTATTTCATCTACAATCACCCATGAATGTAGTGAGCCACAACGAAAAAAAGTATTTAGGCCATCTATTAACACAAAATCAATGAATAATGTTAATTTATTGCATCAATTATAAGTTTACACAAGTACAGCTTTGTTAGGTTTACATACTTTTCATTAACAATGCTACATGGGTGCATGTGTAAATAGGGACTGTTCGCAAACGTATAGCAGTGAAGGCCGTAAGATGTTCAAGAGACACAAATAAGCAGTGTTTACATAACCAGGAGTTAAGAGAAAGCAAACATAAAACGAAAGGGATTGATAGGGGAAATCACGATCGTAACAGTGCAGTTGCTTAGTGAGTACAGGATTTTCCCTCTTAATATGTAGCACAAAGCAAATAAAAATTATAAAACTGTGCTTTGAAAAGAAATTTTATTGAGTAATTTACGACAAACAAGATCTAAGTCTTTCCCAATACTGTCGCAAGTCGATCGAATTTGCTGCTCAATTTTCTAAATATTTTATGCACATCTTCAAGCAGCCTTTCGTTCATATAGTTCGTTAAAGAGCATGTCCTTTTTCTAACAACCATCTACCCTGCCGACACGGACCTAAGTACCGTACTAACAGGTATCTTCAATATCTGCAAAGTGCTTTGTACAATATGCGGGGGTTAGATGAAACTAATGGTTAGTAGAATTATATCTGATATAGCATATCGTTCTTAGAAATCAATAGATCTATCAATTTCCAATTCAAAAACACGTCGAAGTTGTTAGAGTTAGGCTACACACTGATTGGGCACATAATGGTATGAAACTAAGTTGATTTGAAACGAGATGAAAGTATCGGGTTTTCTTATGCTTCTCATATAATGCATATATTATCACTGTCGGCATTGGAAGGAAATTAAAAAAGCAAAGCTCATACATAAGACAAGTGTTACAAAATTGTCAAATCTTCCAATTTTTGCATTTTCTATTACACAGGAGATGCCTTTTAAGCCTAAAAGAAGCCTAATGTCTCTCGAAATATCTTTTTGCAAGCGCTTTGTTTTATAGAATAACTGTCAGAAAAACACCTTATCGCTAGTCGAAAGCATGATATAAGGAGGGGCGTGGCCCAAACAATTCATGGGGTCGGAGCCCTCAGATCCCCATACACTTCTTATATCATTTACGTGGCCACGCCGTTGATGTCAGATTTGTTACAAGTACAACATTTACACCTACTGAAACCAGTTTCCTACAATATACTATGACAGGCCTTCGAGAACTAGTTTTCATTGGTGCTCATCTAAGTTGCTGGGTTTACAAGACGGCCAGAGTTACCGTTGTACAATAGAGAACTTGAAAAGAAAAGATTAACTATTATCAGAAAGGCCTCCACCTTCCACCAGTGGGAGACTATCGCAGAGCTATCGGAGGAGCAGTGAAGACCATAGTGATCTTGAAAGATAAAAAATGGTAGACAGGGGGTGAGCTAAATCTCTTTACAATTACGAAAACGGACTACTATGATCATTTTTCATTTCTTCTTTTGCAATAGAACAAGTGACTTTGAAAAAAGAGATATAAAAATTCATTTTAACTAACATCTCCTTACTACTATTTTAACTTTAAGAAACGGAGTTCGATTTGTACCTCATTCAATTCCATTTTAAATTTATATTTCCTTCATTACACAACTCATAATTATACCTGCAACTTAATGTGAAGTACAAAGACCCTAAAGTTAGTTAGTTGTATGGTATTCGGTGTCAGTGGACATGCTCGTTTCGAGTCATTTACCATACAATTTACAAATCATTGCCACCAATTAGGCATCTGCTCATTATACACATAGTACGTCCATTACTTTAAAATGGATGAATGCAAATAAAGTCCTTGGAAGGACCTTGCTGTCCCTATTTTGATTGCTGTCTCGAGGTATTCTTAATGCTTTGTGCAAACCCACTTAAGAGACGAGAATTTCTTTAAGTCTTCAAGCTGCTTCGCTGATCGCCACGAACACTGACATGCGTATGCTCTAAATCCTGAAATATCAAAAATGCAATGATAATCCATTAAATCCAAAGCAATAATGATGGAAGCATTACTTTACTTCTTGAGAAAGAACACTTCAGGTTCTTGTTACCTCTATGTACTGCCACCCAGTCTATTGCAAATATCAAGCAAAGACTCAAACAAAATCTTGGTGGCAAGACATAACTTTTTGCCCCACTCGAAAACAATTGTCCCTTTGCGGTATTTTTCGGCAAAGAAAGTCTTACCAACAGAACTGAAATGGGAAATAGAGCTTTATCGTAAAAATATCTTTACCATAATATACTTTTGTCCTTTCCCTAGATCTCCCTTACCTTGAGATAAACAGTCAAGTTCGCAAAAGTTGGACCTGTACGTGTTGTATGCACGACAATCTATGGAAGATTTGTAAAGGTGCTTAACTCTGAATTTTTGGCCTTGGATAGAACAATATAATGTCCAAATCCAGCAATTTTGTAAGCCTGCCTTGGGTGACTTGGCTAGTATTTGTCATTCTGCAAGCTAATGTCAGTAAATTTTCATTTACACGGTATTACAATTTCTAAGAAGATAAGGGTGCAAATCGAAATGATTTCCTCAGGTGAGAAAATGATATAAGGAATACTAGAGAATAATTGTCGATTTCTGCTGGTGTATTAAATACGCTTAATTCCAACTGCGCAAATCTCAACAAATACGTTTTGAAATGGCTGTAGAAGCAAACATCGCAGCAAATTCGTGATTTTAGTGTATTTTGATGTCAAACCTATGAATATTTTTCATGAATTTCAAACGTCTACCAAACTACGGGTCATACTGATGAACACAGATAGGGTTCTGCTTCAATCAAACCACGCTACTTCATAACTAAGTAGGAAACTTACAAAAGCATGATATACACTAAAATAATGACATTAATGACATACTTGCAACAGAAATAATCACAATCCACTCTCGGCTTACAAGACGGGAATTCAAAATCACAGCAGAGAACTAGATGTTTGAATAAATTCTAATGACAAAAAGCAGGGCATCCAGTCGTGTGCACTAATTACTTTGTGTAATTAAAATTAGGGCATGAAACCATTAGTCATCAAAAGGCAGGTGTAAATAAGGTTCTATACCGACAAGAATGTTATTTTACTGGACACGAAATGGTCCAATGGTCAAATTTACTTTGCCAATTGGGCAATGAGCAAAATAATAAGAGATGAAAGATGTCGTGAAAGAGAGTAATATAACGAAAACAGTCATTGACTGGCGCATATTACGTAAGGCAAGCGGAACCTACCAAGATCGGAATGTTTGCAATATCTGTGACGAATGTAAATATTTGGGGAGAAATTGTGTGTTAGGAAAATTAGTCATATCCTAGTTTGTGTCTGATGTTACAATTTTCCCGTGTTTATAAGGATATACTCTCTAAGTGCAGACCTTCACATAACCAATGCTGTAAGAAAATACCACGTAAAATAATATATTTCATATTATTTAGAATATTATTTCATATATTTTACGTAGAGTTTGTTTGACAAGGAATAAAGACGTCCTTTGGTTTAACAAGCGCACAGTCAAAGGAGTTGGACACGCACTTAAGTAAAGGAGGGTGTGTACACAGTGAGCAGTTCAGGACATAACAGAAATAGGCAGGAAATGTTATCTGGCGAGTACACTAACACATGACAAATAAGACCCACTAAACAGCAGCTTTTTATTTCACAATCTTTCTTCCAAACAAACTATTGTAGGGTTTACTTACGAGACGAGTTGATAGAAAAAAAATGGATATGAAGGATACGATGGATGCAAAGAAATACGGATGCAATAAAGAAGGCTATTGCACCACCAAAACCCGAAAATGTAGTTTTAGCTGGACATAGTAACCATAATATATATCAGAAAAGAATTACGCAGTGTAGGTACACCATGCACGTGCCTTTGTTCGCGCATCAGGCATCATCGGAAAAGTATGAATTAAACGTCCGAGAGAGGCAGTTAGGTTGAACAGATATTTAAACACTGCTGTGATACATGCAAGAAATATTGCTTTACGATGAAAATAAGTTAGGGATACTGTTCTCAAAAATGGTTGTGGAGTAAAACAGAAAGTCAGTCAGTAACACAATCTGAATGTAAATGACGACGTAAGTGCAACTTTCAAGAGGTATGGAAACAAGCGCAGTCTATTTACGGGCCATTCGACGTACGATAACAGTACCGTGAAACGTCTAAACTAATACCCACACTACACATTACCTTGCGATGGCAAAAGTGACTGCTTCAGTCTTGAAAAATCTGGATAATTGTTCCTAAAGAAAAGGTAGTCACTGCTACTCTCATTCCATTTAAAATTTTCAAAAGATATAACTTTGTTGTCACAGGATATGCAGTGAAGTTTATCACATGCCCTGTTCGAAAACAAAATCAAAGAACTATGTCAGTTTCATCCCAATTTATAACTGCATAAAATTGTCATATTCAATACTGTTAATGTACATATACTAACACATTCATAACAAATGGGAAATTAATACCATACGCAAACAAATGAGTATAAAATTTAAAACATGGCACAAAGATGTCCATCCTGATTCATGACATGTCATGAGAAATTTGGCAGTGTATGTTTTGAATGATGACATGTAAGAGTTTATCCACCAACTCCAGTCTTTTAATGTCAAGTCCTCAATTATCTTCCCGCCAGCCCTTGGGATCGTTAATTTTCCAATTTTTCCCACTTAGGATTTTTTTATTCCTATCCCCCTATTACAAATTTTGAGCATCTTTGTCCATAATAAAGATTTTAGAACAAAATAAAAAAGACATTCAATTTTTAGCCTAAATTACTTGTCCACATAAAGAATGCTTTTAAAAACACAACTATTTTTCTAACACCCAAGATTATTCCAGCACCCTATTGAGCGAATTGTCCAGCACCCTATTATTCCAACCCCTCTATCATTTGGTACTAAAGAGTAGGTAGCAGCCAAGTGCTGCATCAACTAATTTGGCCATTTCCTCCATCTCCAATCCTACAAAGGTCACACTTTTCTTTGACCTGACCACCACTGGTTGTAGCAGACCATCCTAGGACCAAGTGGATGGATGTTATTCAGCCTGACATTCAAAGCCTATGTATTAACATGGACAACCTGAAGGGGCTGGCATAAGATCATCAATAGTGCGAGCTCTGGTGAACATAACCAGCTTAACACATGGTGAGGACTTGAGTAATCATTTCTAAAAATCTCTCTGTCCTTTGTTCAGGATAACTGGTAATAGATAAGAAAAGTAGGGAGACAAGCCAGCAGGATCAGATAAAATGAAACGTTGTAAGATCATGAATGAAAGAAAACAGAATAGACATTCAATACAAAATACACAAAATGGGGTACTCAACCTCAGGAATGTAGGGGATAATGAGGATCCCCATCAAAGCAACAAACCTGTTTTACTGATACAGAGTAGTTCAAAGGAGAGGGCGACCATGTACACCAAATATTATGTTTGCTTTGCAATGGGGCAAGTGGAGATTTGGCATGGATCATGATCACTTATTCTAAGTTTAAATTACTAAATTGCAGTTAACAAGCAGCTGGAGAACGATACTACAGCCATATTACAATGGACCTTAGTTAGCAATGAATTTCAGATATATGTATTGCCTATGTTGTACATTTTTGTCCTCTTTCTAACACTTTGTAAAACTCATACGCATTTTCCTCCAAAACTCATTCTAAATATGCAAAAGATGTGCGTAACTGGGAAATATTGTGTTTTAATGCATTTGTGAAGTTTGTATACCTGATAAATGGTAACATTGTAGAAGTAAAAGGAACAGTTGTGTTAAACCATCAATGCTAACCTGTCTGTTATCAATACTTTCTTTAAAGATTTTGTACTTAACTTATGATTTGTTTCGCCAGAAACAGACAAATCCTTTGACTTGTCCACGCGCTGGACTTCTCTTATTGAGTTTGTGGATTAGTCGA
>JANTCA010001419.1:0-12020 GCA_024741275.1 Chironex yamaguchii
TTTTGCTACATGTTTTGTATAAATAGGTTGCCATATACATATACTTTCCTTTCTGACGTTTCATACTCTGAGGAGTTGAGGAGTGTCAGACGAAAAAAGCTTTTAAGTATGATTTTAATGCGATTTTCAAGTTTTGTACCACAAAAAGATTGTTCAAAACATTATTACTGAATTGGGTACAGAGATCAGACATTTAGCCATAATACAATGAAATACCACCCTTCCATTAAAAGGTCAAGGTACAAAATAGGACAGTCTGAAACTCCGTACAATGTCACAATTACTATGTATAACAAGCAATGTTGACGCGTCTTTATAACTTGCGAAGCTGCAAAGGGCTATCAAGATTTTCACTCAGTCAAGAAAATCTCGCATTTCGCTGTCAGCAAGTTTTAGAAAAGAATTTTTGTACAACCAGGCGCAATTTCGAACAATAAGTTGATGTCAAGAAAGTTACTGAAGCAGAGCAAATGGTACGTGCGGAAACATAAATGTAGATTTGCGTTGGAAGAATTCTCCGTTTTGATGAGTACAAGCTTATCCCAAGAACCGCCATTGTTACTATTGCAACCACTCACCGCTTGTTGACCTGTAACTAATCATTGCAACCTCATAACAATCAACGTGGTATGCAAGGAAATCGCATGTGACCCGGAGTTATCACTAGAGCTGGATTTTACATTGTCTCAGAATGTAAAAAGGGCCATCTAAGCTGTGTTTTCACAATGAAAATCTCCGTCTAGTCTATCTTAAGTTAATAAGTACCACATGAAAATTAAAAAAAAGGGAAAGACCGCAATGGATAACAGCAGTTGCTAAGTTGACTATATTACCAAACAAAAACTCCGGATTTTTAGACCAATGCTTCTCGGGCAAATGGTGAAGCTGTGGTGACATTAACATTCTTTGCACTGTTATGGATGAAGTACAATGTGACAATGTAATCATAGGGACAGTTATTATCGCATTATATTTACATCTCCAAAGCATAATTTGATTGTATTCCTTTCTCTGCGATCCACTCAAAATAAAAGTCATTCGAGGAAGCTAAACTGATTTCGCTTTAACATGAAGGCTGAATAGTTTGATAATTTGTAGTTCGTTGCTTTTTTGCAAGCAGCTACTTTGCTGTTTGTAATGAGTACGTGAAGGAATTGGAGGGAATGTGAAGGAAGCCATAAAGGATTGGATCACAGTTTTTGAAAACGAGGTCGGCATTTGGTATTGCAATTCCGTCAGACGCCTGTGTCGGTAAACGTTTGAAAAGGGGTAGAATGTGATCTGGTCGCAATCAGTATAAGTCATGAAATCCAAAAGTCACGTCTGAGAAACAACGTCTCGGTACCTCAGTGGGCAAAGAATTCTATCAGAATAGCAGAGGGTTGTGGGTTCGTTCCTCACCCTGGATGTAAGATTCGTTTCTCAGTGGTGAATTTAGGAATTTCAACCATTTTTTTATCTTGCATAATACCTTCGTTCTTCTCCCTTATGAATGTTCTTGTTCTTTAATCGCTATTAGTTTCTTTTTCTTTCTCCATGGAAGGATATGATCTCTATCTCTTCATATACTTTCTCATCTTGTATACTTCACTTTGGGACCAGGTAAGGATGTATATAAATCTCTAGGGTGGGTTGCCCTTCCAACTATGGGCTCACTTAAGGTAAGGGGGAACTCATTGACATCTAAATGTTTTGCAACAATATTACGTCTGGAGAAGATTAGAACATCAACAGTATACCTATCACATTAATTTTTGCAAAAGTCGATGATGCGTTTTGGTCGCTACGGAGTGGATGTACCTACCTATGTATTCACTAGAGATTTAACAGTTGGTGAAAAAAATCTAAAAAAGCGATGAAAAATAATGTCAGATTGAGCTCGTTAACAAAATAGTACATGCTGCAGTCCTTAAATTGAAAATGTTAGGTCGGTCAGACAGAAGAAGACGTAGCCAGCTAGTTCTATGTAAAGAAAGGAAATCATGTCATGCAATGATCCTTGAATACAAGATAACTAGTAAAATTGACAAAAAGAGCCAAAGGGTTGTAAAGTAAATTGAAAAGTTTGTGGTTTATTTGACAGAAAATTATTAACTATGTTTGAGAGGGATGGTTGTCGTCATGTGAGCAAGTGCATGGTGTATATAACTTGTTCCAGCACACAGAAATTAATGGTTCATAACATCTTTTGTCGGTTTTTCTTTCTACTTTTACTGTTACCAATCTGGAAAATTTAAAGGTCCACGGCTAGTTTGTTAAGCTGTATTTGCATGAGTAAGAGTTTGCATCAGATGTTTGAATTTCCTCATTGGTAGAATTTTGCACTCCTCAAACTCCTTTTCGATTTCCTCTTAGGACAACAGTGTTCCCTTTAGTCTAGCAATTTTTACCTGGATTGACAGAGGGCTGTCACAAATTAGAGCAATGCACCCAAAGAACAGCTCCATCTTTGCTTCCAATTTTGAATGCGACACAACAGCCATATCAAATATAAATGGACAGAGCTCAGAGCCAAGTAAAAAGATCAAAATTAAACGATTATTAACTTTTGTATTCGCACACGGCTGACGCTCTCATGGCACTGAAATAATATTAACGTATAAACGTGGGTATCAATGGAAGTCAACTTCTACGTTAAAACAGTGGAGTTTAGGAGTCAGATGTGTAGACGAGTCTTTACCTGTGGTCAGTCAATGCTAGTGGTAACATGGGTGCACTTAAGTTGTATGGTGGTTGTTGTAATCAGTATGAGAACTACAGGTGTATTCTGGTGGCGTATGCCAGCAAGGTATTCACGGAATCCGTAGACAAAAAGTGCTTTGTTTCATCATGTGTACGAAATGTCACTTTTAGTGCTTTTAATGATGTATGCTAACTGATATAGGTGGATTGAGTGAAGGTCTTTAATACACTGATACATACATCTTCTTTGGCAGATCATGCAAGTAAGAAATTTGTCGACATATCATTTTCATCCCTGGAGGTGCAGAAAAATTCTCTCTGTCTTTTGATTGAAGACAGAATATATAATGTACAGCAAAAATAAAGATTTTTGAAATCTGAGAAGTAAATCTTGTAGATTTTTAAGGAGGAAATGCCATCTCCGTAGAAATCTCTGAACATGAAATTCTGAAACCTGAAATTTTTAACTTGATTGCTTTGGTCACAAATACTTCCAAAGACGACGAATACCAACGTTTTAAACCGATTATTACACTTTTTCGAAATTGGCACCAGGCAGTGATTTTATGCAGTGCGATATCTAACGACACGAGACAACGGAATATTCACTGTATAGCAAATTTGATCTGCAATAGTCCATTGCGATAGCAGCCAAAGAAATGCACACCTAAGTCACAAGGAATTATGCTCCCTAGTAAGATTAATGGGACTTATTCTGGGATATAAACTCGGCATGTTTTTCGTTGCTACGCCCCATTCGGATGTATGCAAATAAGAAAAACTTGAACTTAATTCAGATACAGCAGGTGGATGGAAGTAAGGACATTTGATGATGTTGAGCTTCGTTGGGTAAGGCAGACTCTCTAGCTGTCAAGCCAAAGCACGCCTTTCAGAGAACCTCGTTTATTGAAAGTAAGCTAGCAAAAGAAAGTTCTCTAACAAAGTCATGCTTGAACTTTTATCTTTCAAGTCCACTTTTATTTTGTATAGAAATTAAAGACCAAATATGTGTTATGATTTCCACTATTAATTTAATGCCTAAAAGTAAGCTCTTATTTTCCCGATTTACTACATTCCCCTAATATGACAGGCGAGCTCTTCTCTAATAGTATCAGAAAGAAATTATACATCGTGTAGGAACTACCTTAGTTCTTATCAATTGATTATATAACATCAAATCCTCCCAAATGCCACCTAATGGCTTCATTAAATACGTTACGTGCTTTTGTTGCATAATTTTTCCTGCAGGGAGAATTTTTGTAATTTGCTGAAGAAAAACTATAATGCCAATTTTCTCTTATAAAGAGTCAATGTTCTGGATGTATATAAGCCTATATTAGCTAGAGTGGCCGCCTGGCTTTTTCATCTGGGAAGGCGAGGCGTCAGGGAAATGGCGCTTCTTCCTAAGAAAAACATTGTCAAGCTTATGAGGAGTTTGGCAGCCTGCCAATTTTCTTACGACTTGCAAATTTTGACAATGTTGGTGATAGAGAAGCTACGTCAGCACAAGATATCAAAAAGAAAATCCAAGGAATTGATTTATCGCTTTCTACGAGAAGAGATATGTTCTACAAATCAGACTTACGATATCTTGATGGCCAAGTCTGCATTTCCTGTGAAACATCCCATTAATAATGGGATGATCACTGTAAAATTATAGGCTCTGATTTTGACTACTTATAATAATCTAGCTATTTTCATTGACAAGCTTGTCTTATCTCTGTTTTCCAAAAATCCAAAGTGCTTCAAAATTGGTTTAAACGGTTCCTTGTGGAGCATGATTCATTTCAAACATGCTTCTTTTTAAAGGTGAAATTTTTAGAAAAATTGTCAATAACAGCTTTATCATCAAACTTCTGTCTTTTGTATTTATTAAGATTGTCTTTTAAGGTTTACTGAGAGGCTATTAAAAACTATCACATATGACAGATTTTAACAAAATTAAATTCAAAACAGTTAAATAATAAGTTCTACATCTAGCGACAGCAAATGTTTCTTGATGGTCATTGCGAGCAATAATTCTAATCTTTCATGGATCATGCTTGAACTTGATCCGCGTTTTGATCCTATTCAGTGCTCCAAACGATCTTTCTGCGCTAGTGGAGCTAACAGGGATAGCCACAGCAATGGAATACTTGGGTATGCGCCTATCAACTAGAAACCCGGTTGACAGATGATAGTAAGTGCATTCATGCAGGAAGTTGGCCTTTGTTTTAGCAAGGGTTGGGTGTTAAAATGCTTAAAATGCTCCCTGACGTTGTCAACAAAATCATTGCACAAGTATTTGCGCGTATTGAAATGCCCACTTTACCAATAACAGTAGCTGACTACCTCAGCCATGAATGCAAATTTGTTGGGATTAGCCTGATTAGGAATATATTCTTTCAACTCTTAATCGGCTGCCTATTGTGCCTTCACCTTCACATTGTGCTGGGTGATAGTAGGATAGTATAGCGACATCAAAATCCTTCTAGCTTTTGGCGCCCTTTTAAATATCTGCTTCGGGGGCTTGGGCTCCCTGCCCTCACTGCCAAGCCACCACTGACTAGCAATAGTAAGAACTAAGTGCCCCTACCATGGCCAAAAAATGGTATTAAGCAACGTTTTACTTTTAATTTCATATATTTATACATTAGCACTCTGTTATTTGTCATTCATTACTTTTTGTAGGCATGATTTTAATATTTTGTAAACAGGGATATCAATTTTATTGAGATTAAACACTACTAATGCAAAAACACAGCAATACTATAAAAGGATTAATGATTGTTTTTCCTTTATAATAGCCTGCAATCCATGGTTTATGCAAATATCAAGATGTTAAAAGTAAAACATTGGTTAATGCCACTTTTTGGCCACCATTAGTAAGGTACTATTGCTGGTTAATATCGTAAAGAAGGCCGTACATAGCGTGGACCAGGAGCAAATTCACCCCACATATTTTAAAAGTAATATTTTCAAGCTTTCCAAGATGGCAAACACTACTAGAGGATGTTACCTAATCAATAAAGAGCACTTAAACTGCAAAAGCTGCAAACCACTCCCTAACTCAATACACTACAAGCTTCTACCCAGCAATCACTAAAATCCTTACCATCTTCCTGACCGTGCCCTTTGGCAGTGTTGTTTTTGATAGATTATTTTCAGTTATTTTCAGAACTATGCCCAACGTGAGCTATGGACTCTAGTTTCAATGTCTCAAGACCACCTGAGTGGCTTAGCAATGCTCATGAGTCGCAGGGAGAGACAATTCATTTCTTCTCCTCGTCAAGCTTATGAAAGAAAAGCTATCTGGAGAGATATGAATGAAAGACATGTTATGTATATGCATATTTTGGATTGGAGTCGAAAAACAGATTAGTATTTTCATGGAGGTTCTGTCCTGTAATCTTTAGTTGCTTTCAGCTTTCATTTTACTTTGGAAACCTGTTAGTAAAGTTCAATGAATGATTTGTAGACGGTTAAGTCATATATATACGTAGTTTGTGCTATTCAAATGTGAAAAGGGATTATTCTTTCTAACATAGCTTTCATGACGTTAATGAGGCTGACTTAAAAGGTGACTGTCGCACATTTCAGTGAAACCTGCAAACCTTTGCGAATAGACATCCTACGACCCAATACTACTAGGAATGTTGTTTTGCTATCTTTTAATTTGCATGCTTTCTATAAAATGTCTGGTCAATTTCAAGGCTGCTTAAACAAGACACGAGAATGATCTTTATGATATATCAATCCCTTTCATGCAAGTCCCATTTCGGGACCCCTAGGTTTACTGTTAATGGCTAGTTAATTTATGGGTGGTTTTCTTAGAGGTAGCACCTTAGGTAAACCTGCCAATCACCTGCCTATGTTTTGCTTGACATGGATGGGATCACTGGTTCTCATGAGAGCCCTCAACTCTCACTTTTGGCTCCAAGTAGCTGCTTGTGCACGCATGTGGCCAAATCCTGGGACCACCGAACCGTAATGCAAAACTAGGTGGAGGCACCATCACCACTATGGTAGTGGTGTGGCTGAAGGGATGAGGCAAATGAGGCAGAGGAGTCCAGTGGTGGAGGACCAATGGCTCGGAAGGCAAAACCTGCAAGGCGTGTGACTGGTCAGAGCATGCAGTTGGCGCGTTAGATCTGGATGGGCAGTCACCTCAGAAAGGATCAGGACCCTACCGGGTACCCGTAGTTGTAAGAGCTTTTCCTGAGACTGGTATTGAGCATGATCTGAGAATGAACTAGTTATGACAAAGCTCAGCCCGACACTGAAGATTTTAAAGAGTAAGAGCCCCCAACAAGAATATGACTTGGAGCTGCTGAACATAGGCACTTTGAGAGAACAGTTCCCCATTATTGAGAGAAGTGAAGAGCAGGTTTGATCTGTTAATGACTGAAAACGTGGATTAAGAAGAAAGTCAAGAAGAAAAGATCAAAGCTATATGGATTAACCTAAAAAAGCTATTCATGAGTCGGTGTGGAAGATAGTAGCCAAGAAAGAGGCTGGCAAAGAATCAGGTTGGGATGAATGTTACATAGAGTACCTCCCAGCATTTGAGGAAGATGACAAAACCTTTAGGACAATCACTGACTTATCCCAAGAGATATATGAGACACGCTGCCTAACAGCTGACCTAAAACTCTCATTGTTCATTACAATACTGAGAAAAGCAAAGACAATAAAATGCCAAGATCATCGAACATTAAGCCTGATGAAACAACTATCGAAGGTGATCTTGAAGGTGGTTCTGCTTAGAACAGAGAAGAAATCTATGACCGGATCAGTGACACACAGTATGGATTTAGAGTAGCAAAGGGGACCAGGGAGGGACTATTTATATTATTTATATCACGGACAATCTTTGACAAGTATATGGAGGGATATATACATCTGTTATATCGTCTTCAAGAAAGCTTTTGGTACAGTATACCACAAGGAGTTATTTGAAGAATTAGAGAAATACTCAATAAATACCATGTTAATTTTTCAAAGATGTAAAAAGTATTTGTCGAAATGCAATAAAAAACCATAGTTAAACTTAAAATCGTGTCTAGTCGCCTGGTAGTCATTTATATTAGGAGGTTATGATTTCCACTTGCTATATCTGTTTTATATAACTCTTATAGTCTTGCCTAGGTAGCCATGAATTCGTCTAACATACTGATGATAGGCTATATGGTTTTCTTTTTATGTTGTGGTCCGATTTAGAGATTTTCAAATTTCTGTTTTTATGCATGCAAAGAAATCTGAAGAGTCCATTGGTCTAAACATAGTGAAAGAAAGTAAGGATGTTCTATAATGCACATAATTAACTGGCATTCTGCAACCAAGTTCTATTTTATTTGCAGTTTGTTTTACTGCCTCATTACGCTCTCTTCAGCGCAGACATTCACATATAGGTTTAAACATTTTTCACATGTACACCTTAGGAAAAGACAACAAATTATCAGAGCATGTGGATCAACATGACGGGCCTAAACAATCTTTGGTTAGGCTTGCATCCCAGAGGAGAAAAGTCTGGTTGTATGAATTCACTGTTTCAGTTATTCGGTCCCTTTTATGTTACGTTTGACTGCATATTGTCTTAGACTTCAGTAAAAGACCGACAGCAAAGGCTTGTTGGTTTGGCTTCTACCCTGGACTTACAATTACTTTCTTAGTCTTTTTCTATTTTAGAGAAAAGGTAGAGGAACAATCATGTACATAATAAAAAGGTCAGCAGATGTTAAAAGGCAGAAAAAATTAAAAAATGCTTTAAGTTGAATTGATTGCTCATTGCAGCATGATTTAGTTTGAGATTGTACCTAGCATGATAAATTTGATAAAGTATCCTCACAATGTAATTTGGGAAGAACTCATCTTTGATCAACAAGCTTATCATTGTTAACCTACTTATTCAGGATCAGAAGATGTGAAACTTTTCAACTGATGTACATTGAAAATTTAGGTTGAAGTAATACTATTTTAAGTTGCCGTGCTTTATAGCAATAAATCTGGACACTTTCAAAATCTACTTGTTGCCCGGATTGTTTTTCACTGTTGCCAGATTGTGTTTGACTGTAGCACCAATTTCATACAATCAATTTCTAAAGACTATAAACATTGCACAGCTAGCAGAAACATTGCTATGTGCAACAATGAGGAAAAATTTGTTTAGATTTTGCTATTGCACAAGCATTACCTTTCTAGTAGTCATATGGCGAAGGTATAAACAAGTAGTTATTGCCTTTCATACAAGAGGGAAACATAATTGGCAGTACGAAATTATGTGAGTCAATACAGAAGTTTTTAAGTAAAAATCACTGGGTCTCAAAATTTCTAATACAAGTTTTAACACACAACAATACAAATGAATTCTACTGTGCCATCAAAAGTAGGAAAAGACACAAGGTCATCTGGTCCCCACTCCGGATGGCACTTACAATTTTACTAATTTATCAAACAACAAAGAAAGAGAAACTACGAGATGAAAAAGAGACAAACAGTAAAGAAAAAGGGAGCTTGGTAACATATATATCAGTGTAGAAAAGTAAATGCAACTAGATATTGTTATATAACCTTGAACTGTAAATCAAACTAGTTTATATTTTGGCTGCTTGGTATCAAGTTACCCTGCCAAAACTAACACAAATAGGGGAGGGGCCGCTGCAATTAAACATCTAGGCATTCAATGAAAACGTCTTGTTGCTATGATATATAAAATAGTTGCTTCTAGACTTCATCTGTTAGCACTTTCATTGAATCTTGGATTGCCGTAGAGAAACATTTCACATATAGATTCAGAATTAAGAGTATCAAGCTTAAGTCCAGGAATTTCTGAAAGCTGATGAAAGTAGTCATTACGCATTTGTTGAAATAAAAGGCAATGCAGGACAAATTGCTCATTATCTTCGATACCTGTATTGCATGTACAGGTGGGACTCACGGCTTCAAAACAATGCCGAAACCTATGTTCATTTAATGGACTAAATCTAAGCCAGAGCTTCGTTAGGCATCTTACACCATGTGTGTCACTAACTGCAAAAGTTGACCTTTTTGGGGTCTTATTTTTGCAAGTAGTTTGCATTTGAATTCGCCGAGCGTCTGTGAAAGCCGAACATCCACGTCCAAAAGATTCCATTCAAAAAGTACATTTTGGAAGTATGTATTGGAAAAACGCGCAGTTCTGGAGAGGGCTAGATCGTATTGGCGGGGATTTCTAAGAGAATATGAAAGTTCACGAACAGCAAGAATTTCGTCAAATAGGTATGCTGGTTGATGCCTTTCCCGTAAACTGAAAAAGTGGCACAGACGCCTAAACCACCTTCTGTTGCGAAAAATGTTCCCATCCTAGTTCATTGAGAAGCCTGAGAGTACTGTGTTTGTTCAAGTCTTTCTGTGATATCTTGGGTCATACATGGCTTATATTTATGGTATATGATATCACCATAATTAAGGTGGGGCCTAACATAAAGTTTGTAGAGCTGGTTGAGTGCATGACGGGGTACATACTTGGATAGAAATCTTATCATCCCTATTCCCTTCCTTGCCTTGTTAATTCCTTTACGAATGTGGCTGTTAAAGTCTACTTTGGAGTCAAGGATCATGCCAAGGTTGGGTTGTTGGGTTTTTTCTCTCTATTTCCTCATTACCTAGATTCAGTGGTGGATGCAGGGGTTTAACACGTTTTGTAGAACATATTACTTCTTCAGTCTTTTCAGTATTAAACTGCATCCTCCATTGCCACGCTCAAAGTCTAAATTTATCAAGATCACAATTTAACTCAAAAGATGTTCTTGCCTCATCTCGCACCAGAGAAAACAAAGATGTATCATCTGCAAACAATTTAATGTCACAATTCACATTTTCAACCAGATCATTTATGTAGACTAAAAGAAACGTGGACTAAGAACAGATCCTTGTGAAACTCCAGATGTAATTGTTGCCCTTTCAGAACATTTTCCATTCAAAACGACTCTTTGTTTTCGTCCAAGCAGGAAACTTTGCATCAATGATAGCAAATCACCGGATATGCCATTGCATTGAAGCTTGTACAGAAGACCGTCATGCCACACTTTATCAAAAGCTTTAGACAGATCTAAAAAGACAGGAGATGTTTCAAGGTTTGGCACGTTCTCAAACCCACAATATATCTTATGGGTAATAGCCAGTAGTTGGTTGATAGTTAAGTCTCCCGGACGGAAGCCAGATTGATTGGGAGTTAAGAGCTTGAGGTCACAAAGGTGCTTGTATATAGCATCGAAGATAACTTTTTCAAAAAGTTTTCCAAAAATTGGCAAAAGCGATATTGGTCGATATTTCCTTTATTTTGCCTACTTTCCTTTTTATGAATAGGAACAATGTTAGCTTTTTTCCATATCGATGGATAAGTTGCTGTTTCAAGACACTTTTCAAATATGAGACAAAGTGGTTTCAATAGGGCAGAATCACCCAGTTTTATCATATGAGCGGAAATCCCGTCCCAGCCATGAGCTTTACTGCTATCTAATGCCCTAATTAGTCGAAATACCTTTTCACGATCAATGAAAACATTGTTTAATATTTGATCACATCGTGGACAAAAGGCTGGGATGGTGCTCCCAGTCACTACCGTGGAACACTGTTGTACAAAAATCTCGTTGAGAATTTTAGCCTTTGTTTCTATATTTGTGACAAATATTCCATTTTCAAGGAGGGTTAATAGCCGTCTTCCTATTAAGTAGTCTATTGAATACTGACCAATATGTTTTAGGACCTTGCAGGGGAATCAATTAATTTGCGACCTAAATTTGTTAAGTATTTTTCCTTAGCATTTGCTACCATTTTAGATGTTTCGTTTCTCACCAATTTGACCACGACCCAGTCTTCCTGTCGTTTGCCGCATTTAAGAAACTTTCTTAAAACTCGATATTTTCGTTTTATTGCATTTTTAAGTTCCTGTGTAAAAAATTTCCTGTATACTCAAAACTTCCTTGACTAGGCAATGTTTCTATCCGCATAGAAATACAGATTAAAAAAGCTGTAGTTAAGTGTTCCTCTGCTGTCAATCTAAGAATTGTTTTCATGGCTAGAAAGATCTTGCCATCCATTCACAAGCACTGTGTACCTACCGCACAAAAAAGCTTATTAATATATGAATTTCTGTGCCAATGTGAAGCTCGTATGTAGGTCGCACTTCTCAAAGATTGGATGACAGGATCAAACAACATGATCCAGCCACTGTACGCCAAGCATCAATTCCTCCTAGAGAACAGCCATCTCGCGCTTACAAAGCAAAAATGACTGCAAAAACATAGGCCAACATTTACTGGAAAATTCAGAATGCGCCAAAATGTATAAGGACGAGAATTTTCGGATAATTGGCACAG
>JANTCA010001420.1:0-12020 GCA_024741275.1 Chironex yamaguchii
TAATGTCAGGATATATAATGCGTACATATGTACACAGACAAAAAGGTGTTTTTATTGCTCCTGACTGTAATACGCCTAGCAAAACTTGAGTCATATGTTTTTGGTAATGTCAGGATACATAATGCATACATATGTACTCGGATAAAAGTGTCTTCATCCCTCCTGTCTGTACTATACTTAAGTGGGTGACAAACCTGGGTGACATGTTTTAGGTAATGTCAGGATATATAATGCGTACATATGTACTCGGATAAAAAACTGTTTTCACATCGTTACTAAAATCGTTCCTGAGTGTACTATACATAGCAAAATGCGGGTGACAGGCCTTTGGTAATGTCGGCATGTATAATGCTTACGAGTTTCCTCAGAGGAAAGTGTGTTTTCAACGCTCCTGACTGCACTCTACTTTGCAAAACGTGGGCCACATGATTTTGGCAATGTCCGGATGTATAATACATTCATATGTACTGGTTAAAAAGTGTGTCTTATCGCTCCTGGCTGTACTATACTAAGCAAGACGTCGATGACATGTTTTAAGTAATGTCAGGACATATAACGCTTACATATGCACCCAGGAAAGAATGTTTCCATCGGTCCTGACCGTACTATGCTTAGCAAAGCGTGGTTGACTTGTTCTGGTAATATCACAGTATTTAAGGCATACATATGTTCTCAAATAAAAATACGTTTTCAACGCTCGGGACTGTGCTATGCCTAGCAAAAGGTGGATGACAAGTTTTAGTTAATGTCAGGATATATAGTGCACACATATGTACTCAATTATGCGTTTTCATCGCTCCTGAATGTACTATACGCAGCAAAACTTGAGTGACATGTTTTAGGTAATGTCAGTAAATATAATGCATACATATGTACTCGGATAAAAATGGGTTGTCATCGCTAATGGCTGTACTATGCTTAGCAAAACGTGGGTGACATGTTTTTTATGAAATTAGGATAATGCATACATATGTACTCGGATAGAGAAGTGTTTTCCTAACTTTTTCTCAGTTTCTATATCCTCTTCTGTAGAACAAGTAGGTAAGGAGCCCTGTGCAATACATTAATCAAGTGAGGGAACCGAGATGGAATAGGAGGCAAGAGGGGCAGTGTGTTGCAAAGGGGAGCATTGTTCATCATAATCACGATTAGTGACAGTCTTATTAACGTAATCAACATAAGAATGATTACAATATTGGCCCCCAAAAGAGTAGTTAAATATTAAAATGAACTTCCTGTTTTATCTTAAGCAAAAGGCAGCCAGAGGGGCGAAGCAAACCCTGCGTCCAAGCGAGAAACAAAATTAATATTCGAGAAATTTCAATTCGGTTCCAGCTTTTTCCTACAGGAATCTTGTGTTCATGTTTTAACAGTTGCTTTGACCAGTTTTTGTTCTTTAAAAGTTAATGGTGTAAGTGATTGTAAGCCATCTTCAAGGACAGATTCCTCGTGTCCAAGCATCCCTGGCTACCGTCACTACAGCATGCCACGTTTCCCTGTTCTGGGCCAGTCTTGTTAACTCAGTCATGGACATCTCACTTATTTCTTTGATGTTGTCGCAGAATCTGGTTTGGGTCTGGCTCTTGCTCGTTGACCATCTATTGCTCTATAATACGTACTTCTATTTAACATCGAAGGTTTTGCTTTTATTCAAGCATGGCACGAATGTTTTCTCTGCCATGTACGTTCATCATAATCACTATTCTTGAACTAACTTTAAGAAATAAAAAAAAATTCTATTGTCACTGCAGCATGATTGCCAATGCGTTGCGAAAACTTTGAAGATGTATCTCTTACAAAGAGCATGATAATAGACCGCCTTTCGTCCTTTCAAGAACTGACACTGAATGTAGTGGCTCAAAGATGCCCACGAAGAAGAGCACAGTACAAACTTCGCTGTGTTAAAGTTCACGACACCATAACAAGACTAGATTCTTCAGGCAGTGATGTACAAGAAAGCCACAATGCCGCTAAACAAAGGCCAAGGGAAGAGCTAAAAATGAATGCGTTGATTATCAGTCGACAGCGTTTCCTAGAAGCTAAGTTTAGGCAAAATATGACGGCATTACAAGTACATCCTTTAATGCTACGACACTGCCAACCTTTTTGACTAAATCGTCTGGTAAAGACTCCAGGTAAATGGGAGTAAAGGATCCAACCAGCCATAATATGGAATGTAACCAACAAGTTCTACATTTCAAAAATTACAGGGTAATTGAACAAAATTCTCTCGACTTTTATAGTTTAAAGTATCATATTCAGAATCAAATTATAGAAAGAGACAGAAGAACAGTCAGGCTTACAGTCACTTTTATTCCTTCGATCAAAAACATCAATACAAGCACTCTGTTTGTAGATACTTGCCAAATACTATAAGCTCAAAAAACCCGAGTAAAGAACTGCCTTGATCTCACTTTTTCATTACCAGTGTAGATGTACTAATCAGGTCTACTTTCGACATTTCCATATCTACTGGTGAGTTATAATACAAGAAGACACCCAAAAACTCACCCACCTACAAATTCATGTTCCACCCATCATAAACATAACTCATTATAAACTTATTTACAATATTCAACAGGAATAAATATTTCAATATCAAATTTTTTTATGATTCGGCGATATCACAAATGCTTTCATATCTTTTAACATAAATACCAACGAACAACACAGCCTGCTATTGATTGCATAACCAGTTCTGAACATAACTCAACTGTTTTGGTAAGAAGTGCTTTGCAAATTAATCATTGCTTGGCGCTAAGGATGTCGCTACCAAGGCGAGTCACACCAATCCACTAACTCACTATCACACGCTAAGCGCTTTCAACTCTTATACATGACAACAACTTTATCTGCTCCTGTTACCCAAACACTAAGTGATAGTTTACTTACCTGACGCTATTATCAAATGCTAAAACCTTGACTTTCGACAAATATTTACCATAATCATCTACACCAATGCACTGGTTTCAGAGCATACTAAGTAAATAATGATCATGCTACTTTTGTGACCTTGAGATTACTGGCCAATACATACGTATATAAAGCTTAAACAAATATACCACCTCAATAGGTAATCAGAGAGAACACCTAGTTCCAACTCTATCTAAGCTCATATCCACTCATATGTACCAAACCTTAAATACTAGTCAGGCTACGTCACCGCTTGGTTTTTAACATGTAGTCACAGCGCTAATAAACTTTGCTTTAAAGTCTTTCACCTAAAAGTAATTGTATATCTAACAAATACTTCCGACTCGTGGCCTACTCTTTAATTCAGTATATGAACTTCAAAATTATCATTAGTTCTTGCAAAAGTATATTAAAAACTTGGAAAATATAACTTTTACAATCAACATTGTTATTTTCCAGCTCCTAACACATGTGGACTGATAAATGTATATTTCTTAGTAAGCGACAAGACAGTACAGTATATGGGGAATAGTTGCGGCAACAACCCCACAAGCTTCATTGTACTCATAATAGCATATATGTTAGCAGGAAGGTACGTTAGATGTATGAATTCAGCTTCCTTAATAAGCGTAATCTCTTAGCGGACAAATTCCAAAATAACTAATTCAACCTTTTAATATTCTAGTAGCATCTACCCAAGATAATAAATTTAATTTCGCACACGTTAGCTTGACGCTTCAAAAACATGTGGAGCTTCAACAAGTAAATTTGCAAGAAAAAAATGAGCAAGAAATACTACAAATTCCCAAGAGCACAATAACAAATATGTATTTGAAGACCTACATAAGCTCAATAAATACATGCACACTCGGCGAGTTTGGAATCTTAAGACGGTGTCAAAAATACCTGACTCTTGAAACTGTGCGACAAGTACCACACTGAAAGAGGTATGGCACGTGGTTTATTATGTGGGATACACAAGAATGGTGGGGCAGTAAAACAGCCCTTACTGCTGCATGGATGTTGGAACTTGGCACTGGAAAAGACATAACCAACACACTTCCCCACGAAATAAAAAACAGTCTTTTCTAAGTGTCTCCAATCGGTAAAAGACTTAACTTTGCAATATTATTGTCACAACATTTGAAAAAAAAGAGAAAAAATATAAGGCTTCTTTCCCCTGGCTTTGTTCAGAATATGAAACCTCCAAACTTGTTAAGGTTGCCACTATGAGTTTCCATTCTGACTATAAACATCGATCAACGATTCTTCAGTTACCACATTCAATTAGGTTCCTTTCAAACTTCTGTCCCAGCGTAAAGCCCACCAAGTATGTTGCACAAACTAGGTGACAAAGTAAATTACAATTTTCTATATTATGTCTTTCAAACACTAGTTCCCTTAAGCTATCTGGCACTTGCAAAACAAAAACTACGGCAGAGGGTTATACAGGTCTATACAGGTTAACATGTCTTCGAGAATTCCACATGTGAAAAACCGAACAGATGCAAAAAGCTTTTAATGATCAACAATTTGTCTTCTGCAATCTGCCAACATTAAAGAATGGAAAACATCGTAGCTGCCAAATTCACTTATGGATCACATTCTTCCCCCACAGAGCAGCCACATTACACTTTTACAAGCTACAAACAAGCCCTAAGACACAACATTGTTCTAAGATTCTAAATTAAGATTATCTATTATGATGTTCCATGCTCTGAAGAATATTAAAAAGATCCATCTTTTAACAACATTTGCCCCTTGTTAACACTTTATAGCAACTGACTTTTCCTAGTTTGGTCGCCATTCTGGCGCTACCTTCCATTGTCAAAAAATGTCGAGTACACCATCACAAAGGTTAGCATTAAACCAAAACCAAGGCATATCACAGTTTCCATTAAATGAAATTATTATCCCTCGTGAGCCATGTTAAACCTCGAGATATGCAATGGCAACTGAATTGCTTTAGAAAACTCTATCAAAATTGGCTCCATTCATGTTACTAGGAGCGATTGATTGAACCATTCCTGGCTTACCTCCAGGAACCGGTCCTTTTCCAGGTCTTCGAGGCGGTGCTAAATATTCAAACATTGAAGTCTGGAATTTGGACAGTGTAGGCGTTAAATCTGTAGGCATTGGATCACTCCAAAAGAAGTCATCGTTTAAGGCAGAGTCAGAATCTATTCTCTGTGCTGGATCAAGAGTTAGTAATTTGTTAATAAGATCTAAGGCATGCAGTTCTCTTACAAATGGGCGTAGCTTTTCCCTCACTCGTCGTTTCATATTTGTCGGTAGTTTCATTTGGGAATACAATTCCAATTTTTCCACCCCAGGCCAAACATCACTAGTGATAGACCCACAAAGTGATGTTATCAAAGTCAACTGATGTGATTCAGAATTCCCTTGCATTATGGGGCTTCTTGTCCATAACTCAGCCATTATGCACCCAGCACCCCACATGTCAATGGGTGGTCCATAGTTCCTCTCTCCTAGTAATAGTTCTGGAGGTCTGTACCATAAAGTCACAACCCGATTTGTGTAGCGGTTCTTTTGTGGATCTTTACTCAGATGAATTGCACGAGCCAAGCCAAAGTCTGCCAATTTTAGAACACCATTCTTTGTGATCAGCACATTGGCTGCTTTCATGTCACGATGGAGAATTTTATTGAAGTGGATAAAATAGAGAGCGTTGAGTAACATTTGCATGATTTTCTTGATTTCACCAGCTGAAAATTTAACATTAGGATTACTGAGAAGACCAGCAAGATCATGCTCACAGAACTCAAACACTAGGAAAATACTCCCTTTCTGTCGATTGTATGGTGTTGCTGTAAAAAAATGAAAAATGGGAAAATGTGAAAAAGTTGCAAACAATACAGTTGCTATTCTTGTTGCATGGGTGAAAGAGCAAAGGAATGTGTTAACATTTTTAGCATGATCACCAGAATACTGAAGCAATATTATTTCACCCACCTACAATAACTTTTGATCCACTCTGTTGTTTCAGCTGGGATTTTAGGATGTGAATTTATCTCATAATAGGATTCAAAGGAAATGTTTCTTGACTTTTGTGGCCAAGTATATAATATGGCTGACAATGTTCTTGAGACTATTTGCATCGATCTGATTTGGCAGACAACCAAAACCTGCAACAATTAATCCACCTGTAAATAATTTTACAGGAATAATGCAATATGGCATGGGGTTTATCGTAAGCCATATAAGGAAACTACACATATTATGCAAGGTGATCACATGCCAGGACTCAACTCTAGCCCAAGTTTACAAAAGCTTCTTTCCTTACACTTCTAAGTAAAGAAGCTGTTGATAATATCCTTTTGAATACATATCATCATTGTCAGCGTTCCAGGCCTGGGCAAAAAGGTGTCTAGCACAAATGATTTCTTGTTGAATCTTCCTTTTTTTTCAATACGTATAAATAAAATTTAATCATAGGTTACAGCTCCTGCAAAGACAATGTATTATATAAATAAATAAATAAAAAATTAGCTCACATTATGACATGCTTCTTATCTACAACAAGTACTTACCTTTTGTTCTGCATATTTCTATAAGGTTGACAATATTTTCATGCTTTAGTAGTTGAAGAATCTTTATCTCCCTCAATGCTGTGATAGGAAACTGAACAAAAACGGTGTATAAAAATCACCGATCAAGTTCAGCTAACATTGAGACATGTGCATGTTGAAATTATTGCCTAATTTAATGTAATTAAACAGTAAAAAACTATGTCACTTCTAAAACATGAATATGATCGACAGAGTTTTCATACATCGTAGTACATATGAAGAACTTAAAGTCTTCATTGGTATCAGACTTTTCTCGGTATAGTTTTCATACCTCGTACAAAAGTGTACTGGAGTAAGGATACTCTCTTTGCAGACTTACAAATTTCAAAACGTAACCTTAGGGATAGACATATCACAGTATTTTCATGCTAATGGCTGTTCTAAAATGCAAGGCAAAAATGACACAGGATACAATATATTTTACTTGGTCTCCCCTATCTTGGATGCTATAAACCAGGCATGCTTGGCAACCTATAATCTGCTCTAATATATCTGTTTAGACTAGCACCTACACAGCACCCAGAGTGTATTATCTCTGAGATATTACATCCAACATGAGTACAACTGTGTGTGTAATCTTTGCTTACATCTTTGGGGATTCAAAAGCCAACATGTCATTGTATGTTCGAAGATCAAGAGCACCTAATGAAATTTAGTATGAAGGTGAATGCTATAATTTAACTCCAACATTCCCTAATCCCAAGTTCCACACAAAAAAGAAGAGGGCTGGAAAAGGAACAGGTGGGTCAATCTCCATTAAAAGAAAGTCCCAGAAATGGCAGTGTCTACATCTATATAACACATAAAAATGAATTAACGAATTTTTTCCTTTTCCACCACTGGGGAATATAATTGAAATATCATGTTCATCTTACCCCTTCTTTTTCATTATCCATTAGAACTTTCTTAAGTGCCACAATGTCCTGAGTTTTCCTATGTCTTGCTTTGAAAACTTCCCTTTATTAAGTAAAGAAAATTTGCATCAAAAGTATATAGTATATATAGAGATGCATACTGGTGTCTGCTGTGCTACTGTGATTAGATTTATAAATATATATATAATTCAATTCAATAGATGGAAAAACAAATCAAAACTCCAATTTTGTTTCTACAAGCTTGGTTCATGAATTTTTTTCACTCATCAGGATTTGCTGTTCGCAATATTTCATAATATAATATTTCTTATAATATATATAATAAGATGTTTATAAACAATGAAAATGATTACAACAAATAGATGCACAATCTCTCTGTCTCTTTCTGCTTTCAGTCTATTTATTCAACTTAATAAATCTTGAATGGACAAATGCCGAAACATGTTGATGAATGTGACAGCCTTTGGAGAATGTGATTATTACATGAACATTCTAATATGAGTATATTCTTCTTACAACTTCAATGTTGGTGCATGTTGGTGGTCAATGTTTAATAGTAGTCCAGTATATTTACATGCCCATTTGAAAATACAACGTGTTAACCTTTTTTAGCTATGAGTGGTTCAATCCCTTCTCTCAAGCAAACTACAGCACATGACAACATCCTCATCAACACAGTACTCAGGTCCTCGTAGCTATCAACACTGGGTCTAAGCCACCTAATTGCCTAACAGTAAAACTAATGGTGGGCAAAATAGATGCTTACACTCTTCTCTGTCCAAACTTTTAAAGTTTTTCATGTATACACACCTAATGTCAATATGTACTACTGAAAAACCAAGGCTTAATTTCATAGCATAACAGGTTACAGGCTAATTGATGTTAAAATGATCAGAGATCGGCAAAAATCAGTTTTAAGTCACAGTCAATTGCAGCAATTAACTTTCCTGACAGAAAAGTTTTACTTTTGTTCATCTGCCACAAAAACATCACACTTTCTAGCTTATCAGATACGTCAAAAATGTTTCTTAACCTAGTTCGTCGACAAGATTGCTGGCCAACCCAAACGGCAAGCCGATCAAAATATTTCTTTTTATAAACACTGAAAACGTTAATAATTTGTATGCTTCTTCCAACCACAACGAAAATGTTATCTGAATGCAATTGTGTATGACGTCCAAGTAAATCGCTCAGACTTCGACAACAATTCAAGTGCCAGTCACGTACTTCAAAAGGAGGCAGGTAACAATCTTACCCGAAAGTTCCTTGACCGACTTTCGCCTGCTTCTCATACTTTGTAACTTCATCGCAGTAAGGGAAGTCGAATTCCTTATTCATGGCAGTAAAGCACTTAAGAGCAGTTATGTCTTTTATCTAAAGAAAACGAACTTTTGTTTCGACAGAAACTAAAGTCGTAAGGAGAGGTAAAACTGGCCAACAAGCAGGAAAACGAGACATGGAGGTCTGGAAAGGAGAGAACTGTAATCTAAAATAAGATTGGATAGACAATTAGCTTGTCATATATTCACTCGCTTCGGCCAGTGTAGGCATAAGGGAGCCAGAATACGGATTGAAGTGCACTCCTTCTGTCCAGGCTGGAGTTCTCATCAAGTTTCATGTGGGGAATGCATCTCTAAGTCATCTGTGTCAACGTAACATATTACGTTAAGAGAGAACTGAATCGAAATACCTGTTTATGTGATCTATGTCAGTAAAATGTTGCAACTCTTAGTAAGTCTTAGTCGTCATAAACTAATATGCACAATTATGTTCTAAAATCAATAGATACGTCAGGTTTGGTATGTAGGTAAAGGAACTAAACTTTCACAAAAGCATGTCAGGGGGAAAGCTTCATGCTCATTAAACAATCTGCTTCCAGGACCTACATTGAGGCTGAAATCTTTATTTATTGATTTGAACAATCTTTTTGTGGCACAAAACTTGAAAATCGCCTTCAAAATTTGCAACATTGCGCTAAAATCATACTTAAAAGCTTTTTCGTCTGACACTTCTCGGAGTATGAAACGTCAGAAAGGAAAGTATATGTATATGGCAACCTATTTATACGAAGCACGTAGCAAAACTAGCTGTAGGCTTTTGCTTGAAGCTAGGAGTTCCATTTGTTGGCATTGAGAGTTAAGATAGGTTTTGTTTGTCTGTGAGGCATGATGTTTTGGCTTCGCACTGTTTGTCTTTGCAGTCGCACGAGAGGATGCCCTGTTCTGCTTTTCGTTCTTTGTCGTATAACGAACAGGGTTCCAATGCTGTTCAAGGGTCTTTAGCTTTTTGTTGGCAAGTAAGATGTTGTTTAGCAGCCGTCTGTATAGTATATTGAATGCTGTGGTGGTTTTAAGGGGGGTCAGGGGGCATTGACCCAAGACCCGCGTTTTTGGTAGACAGAAGGGCCCCCGCACCTTAGAAATGGCAACTAGAATTCTTCAGATTTTTTTACTTTGAGCAGAAGAAGAAAACAAGAAGGAAAGGAATCAACACATTTTTAATCAGCGATTTTAGAAAACTCAATGATATCACAGCAAAACACAATACACCCGTGTTTTTATATTTTTATGTGGTTCTCCTTAGATAGGATATTGTTTCAAGCTCGTTTTTGCAGAAAACAGATACCTCTTTCTGTCAAACGCCTTTTTCCTGTACAGCTCATAAAATGTTAAAAACCTGACACTCGTTAATCAATCAATTTATATTTGCATAATCGAATAACAACAGGGTGTCTGTTTCCACATTCTAGTTACACTTTAAAGGAGATAGGGCCATCCTGACACTTACAATTTAAAGGTGGCAAGTGATAAATCATAACCAATGGCTATCTCCTGTCGTAAAAAGAACATATTATACTAGGCTTCTTTTTCTACATAGACAATATATAACAAAATACAAAAGGAACGATCGATCGACATAGAAATACAAATACTCAACATATATGACTCACAACAAGGAAAGACTAACGCCAAGAAAAATATCGCTTACTACTTCCTTGGTGTCTTTAATTCAGTGTACAGTGGAGATAGGGATCATTGAGTCTCTTCCACCTCCCCATTGTCTTCCCCTTCTTCCTCTTCTTCTTCATCATACTAAAATCACTTGAAGGAAAAGATGAAAGATAATTTCAATGAAAGATTGGCAATCGCAAAACACCCATCTACAGCAGGAAAGTATGAATGAAATTTTAATTACCGTGCACATCAACTCCCCAACAATTATATAAATTGGATAAATTTTCAGGTCGATTTGTTGTAAAATCCCGAAAACGTCAATTGCACCATACGAAGAAAAACAAGTAATTTTTTTCACAGGAAAGGGAAGGCTAACAAATCGAACAAAAAAATATTCCAGTCATACTTACGGCGAGTCGACCTTGGATAATTGCCCTTCCTTGATAGCGTGTATGAAGTACATTGTCTTCATGGCTCGTGAGATTTTCACAAGCCTCTACCAAGGTATTAAATACGTTTCTGGGTCCATTTTCCATAAAGATTCCTCCTCCGTACAACTTTATGTGCTTATTCTCCTACTTTTTTCGCTATTGAAATGCCCTACTTTGTTCACTGATTGGTGCATTTTCCCCACCTCACTCTTCCTCCACGTCATTTTCATACATATACTCGTCTTATTCTCAGACTCCTATAGAACTATCCTGTCCCAATTCTACTGACGTCGTGTCCAGTGACGCCATCTGGTCTGTCCCAATTGGTATCCGTGTCCCATCAAGTATACCCAGCCAGGTCGTACCCTGACCTCACACCTACGTCGTTTGAACCCAGCCAGGCCGTACCCACCTCATTTGAACCCAACTAGGTTGTACTCTGAACTCATACCCGGCTTGGTCGTGCCCACCTGATACCCAGCCTCGATTGTGCCCGTACCCTAAACGGGGTTTATTTTACTCACCCTGTACTACTCTTCTAACCTAAAAGGACCAAGTCATATGACAGAGTTTAATTGTTGACTTTATTTCAAATTTCACTTCACTCTATGGTTTGGCACAGGTCTGTGCTCTACTGTTTCATTCTAGTTTTGAAGCAGAATTTGGTCGGTGGCCAGATTAAAAAACCTCAATAAAAATTGCTGAATAAATGCTCTCAACCATAGTAAAGGCTTCGATAATTCAAGGTTTCCAAGATTGGGTACGTTTCACGACCAGAAGTCAGAGTTAATGAAGTTCGTACTTCACACTGTATTAAATTGGTGCTTTAAGAGGTTTAAGAATTTCCCATGGCTATACCTATCTGGTGTTATCATATTGGCAAAAACAATTATCGCGATTTTTGTTGGACCAAACCCTTTAGCGGCTTTTCAGTAACAACTATAGCCATGACGCGCAATCTGAATCCATGATATCAAAGCGCCCAAGGCGCTTGATGTCCAACTCTGGCTTGCGGTGTGAGGCACAAATAACGTCTTGCTACCAATTTGAATGGTAGCAAAGTAAAAAAATCGAACAACTACAGTGTCATTAAAATATCGGTTGCGAGCATATGCTCCGGGTCTCGAGTAATAAAGGAATTGGATTTGATGGAGTGGGGGGAAATAATTATTGATAAATCTTTTTGTGGTACAAAACTTGAAAATCGCCTTGAAAATTTGCGACATTGCGCTAAAATCATACTTAAAACCTTTTTTC
>JANTCA010001422.1:0-12018 GCA_024741275.1 Chironex yamaguchii
TAATTTATATATATTTAATAAAAATGGATTATTGAGCTCTTGACATATATATATATATATATATATATATATATATCAGTATAAATAAGTAGAAGTTAGTGAAAGCATAATCCTCAGTTATGAAATGAGTATTTCAAATGTCAATTAGCAAACCAACAGGCAGAACTTAGTGTCAAATTCCAAGAAATCAAGTTTTAGCTATTGCAGTTAGAAACTGCCAAACATTTCATTGCTGAAAGCATGGTTGACAAGCAAGATGACACAAAATATATATTATACAAATATCAGTTAGAATTGAAAGATGGTATCGTATGTGTACCACATAACACTAACTTGTTGTCGTCAATGTAATCCAGCACCCACTTTTTAAAGATATATAGATGCATATCTGTCAAATTATTCCTTATTACTATTGATGGATACCTGCGAATATAACGATAGTTTTAAAAATCTGTCAGATCTGTTATAATTATTGATTCCATTCAAGTTTATGAAGAAAATATGTTGCATGAGAGTTACATCTAAATGCTTGAGTTCTTCTATGCCATTGTTCCCACACTGACATCACACTGTGTCCTTGACCATTACGCCATAATTTCCATGCAGAGTGAATACTACAGGGTGGGGCTAGTCCAATAATAGCACTGCATATTTAGCTTCTAGAATATTACATAGTGAATAGGGAGCACATTACAATGTAGCAATATTCAAGCAGCAATTCAAAACAATGATACTTTGCATGCAAAGTACTCTACAACATAACTATTACGTTATATACTATGGTTGAGGAAACATCTGCACTTTGGAATGAAATATCGAAACTGGTCATATGAAGAAGCTGAATTTTTGTCCTTCCTCACAATGCACACTGACAGTATTGGTTAAAGCGCAGGGGAAAAAGAGTAACAGAATAAGAAGTTTCACAACTAAATTGTTTACCACTTAGTTTTTAACATAACAGCAACAAGTCAGTGCTAGACAACTGCATCCTACCTTTTGAGAAGCGATTTTTTAACAACAACTGAATCAAGATCTAAGTCAGCTTCATTGCTTAAGAATAATAGTCTTTTTTCTTTGCCATCAATTGCCACATAATCGCACTGAACTGTAAATAAAAAGAAAATGCACAAAAATATAATATCCGGAGCATTTGGAGGAAGTTTAGGATAACCTAACTCGTAACCCCCAAAGTAAAATGTCCACATTCAAAACAATGAGCCACTGCCACAAAGAGGTTTGTTGACAAAACTTTTAAAATCGTATCATGACCAAAACCTGTTGTTGGACAAGGGGAAAATATTGTAAATTCAATCTGTTTTGCTTTTGCTTTCACGTTCAAAAGTTCTACAAATTTTGTCTCACCGTATGCACTTGTTATTTTTCAACAAACACGTACAACTATCACACAAACAAATCCATTAAATGATAGGTGTATACATGTGCATATGTATACCTGTTATTATGAATTATGAATATATTTCATATATTATGAATAAATTTTATAATCAAAGTCCACATCCTCCAGACATTTGTGTGGTTCAGTTAAGTAGAATTAATCACTTTGGTGCTACAGAGGGATCAATTGAACAGTTGGCGATAGAGAATAGCAAATACGGATGTACTATGATAGATGAAAAGAAGATGGAACTGATTATAGAAATTAAGACTGCATCATTTGTTGACCATGTATACAGGCAAGACAGTTTCGAGTGTTTCATTTCACCTGGGAAGGAAGAAAGGCAGGAGAAAGGCGATGGAAAACACAGCAAAATGTCATTAGGAATTGGTTTGGACAGCTAGGTGAATGATTAACAAAATTGTAGTGCAATGCGACTAGTATGTAACCATAAAGTAAAATATATTTTGTAACTTTACCACCCGTTTAAAGAAGATAACGATGCACCCGTGAATTTTTGACATTTAAGGTCTTAGTCATATGACAGAACGAGGAATACACATAACATAATATAAAATAATATACATAAGTATAATGTTATAAATGATAAAGAAAAGGAGGATTGGGATTAAGCGAGCACAGGAGAAAACAATTAGAGATAAATGACAACAACACAAGCAAGATCATCTATGGCAAAATACAGAAACAGGAAAGAACTAGCGTAACGAAAATATACTATTGATAGGAAAAGTTACTATAGAGAAAAAGGAACAAGAGTGCAAATGGTTGTTAATAAAAGTCAAAGTCTAAGCTTAGTCTGTAATGGTAAATGGTCTCTAAAGTGTGGATAAGGCATTTCTAAGTAGTGAGTCCATGGCAGTGGTTGTGACGAATGACAGTGCACTTAAGGTTGGTTGTGATGTCATGGCTACAAATATATTTCACTGTATTAGACAGCAGGGTCTCATCGGCAGGCAAGGATCATTCAGAAAAGCAGCAGCGAATGGCCATTACTACCACTGCCATCTTGCATGGAATGCTATTAAATCGTAACATAAGCAAGATTTACTTCGAATTTTCAAGGAACCTTCCACGGTAGCATAAAAAATTAAACTTATCACAAGCAAATAGTGCCAAAACATAAAAGGAATACCAACATAAAATTGTAATTCCCAATGTACAATGTTACAAAGCAAGTGCTTTCTTGATGTCTTCAGAAATTAAATACAGTTAGGTAGACAACGATATCATCATGCAAGTACAGTCTTAGTGAGGTATAGTTAGTGTGACAATATGTGACTCGATCATTCAAGATTTCACAACACTAAGCAAACTAACTGAACAATGGTATACTCCTCAACAATGATCCATAAGTGTTTTGATAACATTAATACAATTGTCAGGTCACGCTCTGGATCCAGATGGAACCAGTGGCCACACTAAATACACAGAACAAACTACCTACTGCTCTTCAGAATTTGACTGACAGCAATAAACAGAGACCTGGTCACCTACAAAGCAGCAAGACCTCCAATCAAGAACCACACAGTTGGCAATGGGAAGATAGGTGTTAGGAATTACACTGAAAGACAGAAAAAGGAATGAGTGGATTAGACAACAAACTGGAGTAAAAGACATTGTAAAAGAATGTAAAAGTGGAGTGGAGATGGGCTGGTCACGTTTTGAGAAGGAAGGACAGTAGATGGACAGAGAAATTAACAGTGTGGTACCCAAGAGATTGGAGGAGAAGACGGGGTAGACAGAATGTTAGATGGGAAGCTGAATTAAAGAAATTTGACAGCTTTTGGAGAATAGCAGCTCTGAAAAGAAGGAGGTGGCAGGAGCAGGGAGAGGCAGTGGGATCCATTTTAGGCTAGATAGGTCGATAGATAGATTGGTAGATAGAAAGGTTGATAGATAGATAGATAGATAGATAGATAGATAGATAGATAGATAGATAGAAAAATAGATATATAGATAGATAGATAGACAGATAGACAGATAGACAGATAGGCAGATAGATAGATAGATAGATAGATAGATAGATAGACAGATAGATAGGTAGATAGATAGATAGGTAGGTAGATAGATAGATAGATAGATAGATAGATAGATAGATAGATAGATAAATATATTGATAGATAGATAGATAGATAGATAGATAGATTCAGCAAAATTATCATTGAAGGTTGATGTTACCTGATGCAGGTGCTTGTGTGCCTTTCTTTCCAGCTGCTGCAGCATCCTTCTCACTTGCTACATCTACTTGTGGTGCAAGTAATACAGTTAAACTAGCACTTCTTGCTCGATGTAAATCAGCAAGGTGATGAAAAGGTGCATCAGTAATTGCATCACAGCTTACAATCAAGAGATCACACTGTCAAAATAAGAAAATGCTTCTAGTTACATACCATTTAATACAACCAGTGTTAAATACATAAAAAGGATGGAGATAGAATTAATGAATCACAAGGGGCATGTATGAGCTTACAAGCAGAAGACTTGTGAACAAAAACAAACAATAAATGAGTTTTTGTTCCCTCTAATTAGCAACATTAAATGTGGAAGTTGCTAGCCTGTCCCTGAGACAACACAACGATTTCTGCCAGTGATTACATCACCGATAATTAATTTGCTTGCCTTGTTTGCAGGGTAAGCCATGATTAATTTTGAACAACTGAACTACATGTACAAATTACCATGGACATGAGCACAAATTTGAATTGAATATGCAGTGATAATGAAGTTTTAAATGATGCAGGACCTTAACTTATACAAAAACTGGCCGTTTTCTCTCTTTCATTAGTACAAGGATAGACAGGGAATATTGAATTATACCTGCTTATTGCTCTGTATTACTTCAATGGCCTACTTGGAGAAATAATTGCTATGAAGAAGTAATAATTTGCACAAGAAAATAATTTTGAGAAGATGTCTTTAAAAGTATGTTGCATCAGTTAATAATGCAATCTTGTCAACAAAAACAAAATATCACCAAGCAATAAGCTAGAGATCAACATAGAAAAACTGAAAGTAGATATACTGTTTCTTTAACATTTGGATTTATATTATCAAAGAAGAAATGGTATTGATAATTGAGGGAAATTCTAAAATGGAAAAGGGCATAAACAGAAATAATTATTGATTACATATTGTACCAATTCATAAATGCATTCTTTGAAAAGAAACCTTAATACATACATTTTGCCTACAAAACTGACGTACATGTTTACATCTTCTATGGATAGCAAAGGTGAACATGATTTCAGGAAGAATTATACACAAATATGGAGGCCTTTAAAACCCTAGTTTGGCACCCTAAATGACAGCTATTTTAGCATATAGCAACCAAACATCAAAGAATAAATGACTTGAAGATTTTAGGATTCTAACAACTGAAATGTGCATCCTTAATATTTAATAAAAGCTACTAAGATACTTGTATGGGGAAAGTTCATCTTAGGCTTGTTTATATAACTAATGGCATAAAGACTAGGTATACCCGTTACATGTAGACATAGGGAAGATAATTCTGTCTGGATAAAGTTAAAGAAAATATGATATCGTGTTGTTCTTTTATTAAAACCTGCAGCTATTTGTTTGTACCTGGCACACTGGTACATTTTTATATCCGCCCGATTTCCATAAAATGAGACAATTTGACTGACATTAGGCGAACAAGATGACTAATGGAAAAAAGACATTGTGTGAAGTGATGTCCATTACTACACCTCTCATGTGAATAAGGTATATAAGGCAGGGCACTACATCTGGAAACATCTTGCTAAAATGTCTAAATATCACATCTATGCTCTACAGAACAAATCTTAAGCATACCTTTATCTTATCCTTGAGATATCGTAAAGAGTCTGCTGTCTGCAGTTCTTCCTCCTCTGATATTGTGACAATGTCAAGTTTTAAAGTTTGATCATTAAAAACTTTAAAAGCCAAGTTGAATTGATGAACTGTTGATTTTAATACAACTATAATTATTTCTGAAAGAAAATAAAAAAAATATGTGATTAAAGTATCACCAATGAGGTTACAGAAATAATATTAAATACAGTAAAATACAAACAAAAAACTGCTAAGCAAAGTGGCAGGAGCCATCAGTTACATGGTATGACACCTTCTGAACAACAAGCGCCTTGAAACTTTATGACATTGCACTAAAAACATACTTTCATCTAAATGTATTAGAGTCTGTCTATCTTAAAACAGAAAAACCAGTAGTCTGTAGGCAAAAAGAGTTAGTTTTTTTCACTTGGACCCTTCCAATAATGTTTTGTTTCTTCATTTTCTCTTTCTTTGTTTCCTTTCTTGTTTATAATTGGCTAGTTTTGCTACATGTTTCTATTAAATAGGAATTTATTTATAAAATTTAAAATTTATAAAATTTTAAATACTGTAATTGTGTTAATTGTAAACGTAACAATAATGCATGCATTTATGATATGGATTAAAATTAAACACCAGGAAAAACAGGGTTTAGGAAATCAAAAGTTTATAAGAAATGCATAAATGTAACCAATGTGACTATAATTGAAATTCCATGCTGATCTTAAAGTGTGGAAAGATCAGTAACATCCTTGTCCTTGAAAGTTGAGGCACATGAGGGCTGGTAAAATGCTTCAAGTGAAAAGGAGAAGGGCCTTGGGTTAAAAACCCCAGGGTTGCTGTTGTTATCAAAGATTACATTGCAATTAAACTCACGGAGACTTACGGCCTCCTGAAAGCCACCGAAAGGGCAAGGTATTGAGGATTCTGATTGATTATGTTGGCTTCTAAGAGGGATCTCAGTGTCTCAAAAAATCGTTCCTGTCTGCATTTTGAGGCTCACCAACAGATTTTTGGCTTATTTTCAAAGTTTTATGACATGAATCAAGTAGAGTTTTAACAATTTTTTATTCATAATGTTACAGAGTTGGATAATCATGGACCCCTTCATAGCAAACAAGTAGTAGACACTAATTACTATCACAACATCGGAAAAATTTGATCATTGGGTTTAAGATATTAAACTGTTGGTGATTCAGTTGAATTCTTTGTTGGGATAAAAAAAACTAAAGATGAATAAAGATGGTCCTGATCAGTTTTGATAGAAGAATGTTCCGGTACATGGCTGGACTAACCAGGCAAGACCAAATCAGAAGTGAAGAAGTAGAAAACAGGTGTGGAGTCGTTGGAAACGTTACTGAGAAGAAGAAGACTGCGATGGTTTGGTCATGTCATGAGGAAAGATGTGGGGGAGCCCCTTGGAAGAATTGTCAACCTGAATGTGCATGGTATGAGACCACCTGGAAGGCTGAGGAGGAGTTGGAGGAGAACCATTGATGAAGATATGAGGCATATCGGGCTCAGAGAAGATAATGCTATAGGCAGAGACAAATGGAAGAGTCTCATAAACCGTCAAACCCTATAGTTATGGAAGAAGAAGACATTAAATGGACAAAGTAAGTTAAGTAAGTAAGTGCATCTAACCTCATTGGTATAAGTGTGCTTCTATTTTTCTTTATCTATAATTCTTAATTTGGTTTGAACAATAGGACATACCCATGCCCAGTGTGCAGGCCCATTTTTTAAAAACAAATCTTGTGTGTACACTTGCTATACTCTGCAGTTAAGATCAAGCAAACTTTTCTAAAGTTAGGGCCCATCTAAACAAGAGCTCAAAGCATGACCAAGTTCGTTTGAATCAGTGTTCTAAATCTATTGCAGTGTGGTCCATCAAATGCCGTCAGCATAAGTAAATCACTGTGAATACAAGTTACTGTCACATTGTCTAGTGACAAAAAAGTGACACTCTAGACATTTTAAGTACATCTGTAGCAAGATTTAATTCATGAGGACAGCAAGGATGTGTAAAACAACAGAAATAAGAACATGGGTGTGCTTAACGTTAAACATGGCCAGGCTGCTTCTTTCGTACGTTCACGATCACAGAATTATGCTCAGAAAGTTTCCAAACAGACATTTACACAGGTATATGCCTGTTGTGGGTGAAACAACGTTAAACCCCAAAAGAATAAGAACAGATCTCGCTTTACTCTAGTATAGATGAGCCCTTAACTTCATGGCTACGATAATTATCAACAGGGTAAAATATCACTGACTGCTCCAGTTAGCTCATAGCAAAAATACTCCTAGACTAGCAATCTGTGGGATAACTCAAACGAAAGGTTTTGAGTTACTTACCTTCAAAACCAAGTCTTTTCAGGTATGAAATTGGATACCAGATCATAGGAATATTACCTATTGGAAGCAAAGCCTTTGGAATCTCCTCAGTCAATGGATACATCCTCGATCCCCCTCCGGCTGCTAGAATTACCGGTTGAAATTCGTGGTTCATTTTCATGTCCTTTTAATTTAATGATTGTATGGCAACAGGAAAAACGAAAGTCACTTGCACACAAGCAAGGTTTGTACTATGTTTGGCCTCTTAAAAGTGAAAATACAAGCTTGCAATGCAAGGCTAAAGATTTAGAGCCTTAACAAATCTGTCCCCCAGAATCCCTTAAATTTCCTTTAGACAGACGAGAAAATCAACGTGTTGTGCTCTAATAACTAATATAATCCTGAATAACAATCTGATGAAGAAAAACACTCCTTACACAGGACCTTGCCATAAGCCAGTTGCCACTGCGTAAAGATCAAACCAGGAGTGATTGCTAAGTTAGTACCATTGATCCAACAAAACAAATCACAGATGAACTTAAACTGCTTGCGATTGATAGAATGCTTAACACCAAATTACAGTAGACGTTCAACTTCTTGTTAGCAGTCAGTTGATGTCAAGTGGCTATAATATTGAAAGGGCCTCGTTTTGGAGGCTATATAAAACAAGGAGGTACAGTAAAATGAGGTATAAGAAAAGCTTTTCTTCTATCTCGTTGGTACAGTCACATAGGAGGTACGGCTACAGTATAGATATACAAGAGGGGCTTGATTGCTAACTTCTAAATAAAGTCCAAGAACCTGATGTGACCATGGTTGCAAGGTTGGCTATTTAAAGCCAAATTTTGCTGTTTTGGCTTTATTTCGATTGGTTTGGCTTGCAAAATTTTTCTTTCGCTTATTTCTTCATTTTGTCTTCTTTTTGGCTTTTTCTCGCCCACAGTAGCCAAAATTTTTTCTCTCCACATTTGTCTTGCATATCTTACTTCAAGCGTAATGAATGTCCTTTCTGACCTCATAGAGTCAGCGAGACAAGAGTAGGATTTCCAGCAGATGACTAATATAGACATCACATTGTTACTGCATATTTTCTCATTGAACAAAATGTATCATGTATTGTTCTGTGACGTATGACTGCATGACGTTTTCATGAATCACAATGGCCAGGGTTCTCCATATTTGGTTGTATCGAATGTGTGGCTCCCAGTTATGACGTTTGCTTTTTCAAAAAATCATAACATAGAATAGCAACGCAATAATTGCATTTTTCCCGAATAAGAAAGCACAAGCACTCTATGAAAGAGCCTTTGATCAGAAATTTTATAATCTAAATTCGAACAAACCAGTAGAAGTCTTATTTATTTTATGGTACAATTTTCAAGAAACACAAAAACAAGTCTCGGCAAGCTATCCAAAGGTCCAAATGGAAAGGTCATTACGATAAATGTAGAAGGTTCAAGCCCGAATGGCAGAGGAAATATCCTTGGGTTAAGAAAGGCCTTGGGTGCATCTAACATGGCTTATTGTTCTTTTTGCCGGGTAAACATCCAGCCTAGAGTCTCAAATGTCAAGCAGCATGAACAAACATGTCAAGACTGCAAGTTCTTTTTCAAACTGCCGGAAAGTTTTCGGTCAAAAACCAAAAGATGACGAAGAAATGAAGAAATTAGAAATTCAATTTGCTGTCGCAATAACATGCCACACTGCAATCATGTCCATAGACCATCTTGGAGAAATAATAGTCCGTGGTGGAACTAGTGCAAAAATAGAGAAAAAGGAAGCTGCATCGCACCATGTGTGCCAGTCGGATAAAGAATGTTGTTTCACCAGCTTTACACCAAGATTTGTGCAAAGATATGGCTGGTGGAAGGTTTTGTGTCATGATTGATAACTCGATAGATGTTGCCTGCTTGAAGTACTTTTGCGTAGCAGTGAAATTTTACAGCAAGGTGGAGAAGAAGATTGTCTTTGCGTTTGTTGGTTTGATACCAGTCGTCAAGTGGAAAGGATTTGTTCAACGCCATGAAAGCTTGTGTGGAGGCTGCCGCATTGAAGATAAGTAACTATGTCGGGCTTGGCAGTGATGGAGCATCATCCATGGTTGGTGAGGATGACTCAGTTTGGTCCAGGCTCAGGACTAAATCGCCCGACTACACCAAAATGAAGTGTATATGTCATTCCTTGGCCCTTTGCATCAAGCATGCATTCGAGCGGATGCCATCCCATCTTGGCTTCCTTTTGAGTGAAATTCCGAAATAGTTTTCTAAGAGCATCTTGCGACGGAAAGCATACAAGAAGCTGTTTGACATCATCAATGAAAAAAGTAAGCATGCAAGCCTTCCCCGCCCATTCCAGAATTTCTCCCAAACACATTGGCTTGGAGAGCTTGAAGGGGATGCTCAAGTGCGTTACAAAGCTGCTTGATTGTATATATACTATGAGATTGTATAAATTTCCAACACTTCTACTTCTTATCTCCGTTTGCAGCCGAGTTTGAGAGGATGAATGCATTTTTTCAAGCCACAGATATTGATTCTCATGGCATGATCAAGGAGCGTAGTCTTTTCTTCGACAGTCTCAAGAGGCATGTGCTCGATGCAAATGAAGCCCAGCTGCCACTTTCAAAGGTAGATTCTGGTTCTAAATTTCTGTTTGAAGCTGATGCACTGGTTGACAGAAACAAAGAAGACAACTCCATGTCATCTAAGGCAATGGAGACCAAGGGGAAGTGCCACAAAATGCTTATAGAAGCAACAAACCATCTGAGCAAATGCCTTCCACCATCAAGGGATGTTTTCAGGCTTTAAGCTATTTGCATCCATCAAAAGTGCTTAGTCAAATTTGATAGAGGGCCTCTTGCCAAGCTTCCAATGCAGCACTTGATGGTTGATAAGCTTTCCGAAATTGACAACCAGTACCAAAACATTTTCCTTGTCATTTAGAGAGCGGAACCTGTTTTCAAGGATGGAATACCTTAAGAAGCTGTAGCATTCTGATCTGTTGTTCTCCAGTCTCAGAATGCAGTGCAAGAATATTACGAATATTACAAATATCTGACACTAATGAAGGCTTAAACCGAAACACAGAAAAAATAAATGAATTTCTCCTTACTCACCGCTGGGTTTCGTCTCGTAATACCAAGGACTTTGAAAGTCCTTCGCCAAACCTTTCTGCCTTGATGGCAGGAAGGTTTGAGTGCTGGCTTTTAAGTCTGAGGGCTGCAAGTTTGAAGCCGGTCGGCTCCCACTTAGTGCAGCTATTGTGGTAATGCTTCACTCTTGAAAAATATATATTTATACTTAACTACTAGTTTAGGCCTGTTGAGCACCCTATGATAACCGGAAATGGAGAAATTCAGCATCAAATATTCGACGAAAACCATTCCATTACCATCTCACAAGGATTACCTACATCGGCTCATCGAAAAAACTGAACAGTTTTTACGAAGGATGTGCTGGAGAGCTTACTTTTTCCTCAACCTGGACACTACCTGTATTACCAAAGCAACGTATGGATTTCACTAGACCAAAAACCCTACCCCAGTTGAAGAGCTAAAGGATTTTGAGGAGGACATGATAAAGTTGGTACAATCCACGAGCGTTAGGAAAATTAACAACGCATTCTTAAACAAACTTGCATGTGATACAAAGCGTATCAAAGAGGAGCCAAAGCTACTTATTGCTGCCGACAAAACGACAAATCTTTATATGCTTGACCCACCAACTTACAAGAACCTACTGCACCAAAACATAGAAAAAAAGTACAAACAAGTGCACCCTAACACCACCAACTTGGTATTTATGACAGAATGGACTCTATCACCCGTAAGGACGCATTCATCACGCTCAAGGACCATAAGCCAAACTTCGATAAGAAACCCACATGCAGACTAATCAACCCCACCAAATCCGAAATAGGAAAAATCAGCAAACAAATCCTGGCCAGAGCCAATAAGAAGATCGAGAAACAAACAAAATTTAACCAATGGAAAAGTACCGCAGCTGTGATAAATTGGTTCAACTCTATCGAAAACAAGCACCAACAAAGCTCTATCAGCTTCGACACAGTCAATTTTTACCCTTCCATCAGTCAAGACTTATTAAATAAGGCACTTGACTTCGCCACCAATTACGACGATACACACTGCACGAACGCGACATCATCATGCATGCCAAAAAGTCGATCCTGGTAAATAAGCAACAAACTTGGCAAAAAAAGGGAGACTCAGCGTTCGATGTGACAATGGGCAGTTACGACGGAGTGGAAACTTGCGAGCTCGTAGGAAACTTAATACTCGCCCAATTACAACAACTTAACATCGACGTAGGACTGTACAGAGACGACGGACTAGCCATATCAGACGCCCAACCAAGAGAAATAGAGAACACTAAGAAAAAAATATGCCGCATTTTCCACAATAACGGACTACGAATCACAATTGAGGCCAA
>JANTCA010001423.1:0-12017 GCA_024741275.1 Chironex yamaguchii
CGGTCATACTGATTTTCCAACTCTTTAATCAAGCTATTATACTTTTGCTGTTTACGTAGAGAGTTATCATGCAGATTTGATTCAAAGCCAATAGTCAGTTCCAGGATGTATAGGAACTTTCTCGATACTTTTAAAAGAAGGTCGGGACGTAATTAATTAGTAATTAATTAGTAATTAATTAGTAATTAATTAGTAGTAGTAGTAGTAGTAGTAGTAGTAGTAGTAGTAGTAGTAGTAGTAGTAGTGGTAGTAATAGTGGTAGTTCAGCATTCCCACCGTCATACCACAATTCTCGCATTAAATTTCTATGGCAGATACAATTTCATATCCTGCACCACAATATATGTGAAATTGTGTAAGGAGATCAAAGCCTTAAGGACAAATCTGAATCATCACAACAATTGGACATCATGACAGAAATTCAGGAGGCTTTTCAAAATTACACAAGCCAATTCTTGTTTATTGTATACGGAAAGTTGGGGCTACACGTGAAATAAATAGTATAGTAGCACCGTGTAGTGTAGGTAGATCGCAGAAAATGGTTCGTTCTCCATATTCCGCATAGGGCAATTAACTAACAATGCAATTGTTAGTTTAAGAAATATGCTTGCTTAAGAGATTCCCTTAATGTATGACCTCACTTTCCCTTTTAATGCAAGAACACAATAAAAATACGGAGGAAACAATGATTGTTTTTAGTTCTTAATAACCTGCGTTGTGTGGGTTATGTAAATATCAGAAATTAAAAGTAAAACATTGATTAATGCCCCTTTTTGGCCATTAATTGGACACTTATCTCATGATACAATGGAGAGCGTTAATTGCCGAGTCGGAACAAAGTATCACTATGTTATTTGCCAAAACCATATAAGTTCTTTTCACATTATTTTGTTTTGAACTGGGCAATGTTTGAAAACGAAAGCCATCTTCAGTCAACAGTTATCAGACAATTCTACGATCCTTGATTTGTTATAACAACAGCAGTATACTAACGTCAGGGTGTAAAATAAATAAAATGTTCTTAAAGGCAAATTTTAAACTTTCCCGTGATGAATTTTACTTCGCTAATATATGTTACAGCAGGTAAGAATTGACATAACGGGAACCATATTGGATCCACTTTGACCTATTTCTTCATATATTTTCTTCATTTTTTAGTTTATTTTCTCTTTGGTTGCTGTCGAGCCTACCTTAAATCACAAATTTTGACAAGCCTATTTGATTGACGACTTGAGTGATTACTTAACAGAAAAAATTGTAATGCCTTACAGTTTAACGATCAAAGCTCCTGTGGGACAACCAAAATACGTTAGCATACAATTATTTACAATATGCAATTACATTTTTCTCGCTGACCTCACTAAAGAAGGTGATCGGCTTCCTTTTTTGAAAATCCTACCGAGAAAATGTTTTAAATTTCCCTTTTGTTTCCTACGACTTATCTTATGTCTGTTGAGAAAATTTAAGACTTTCATTCTAAGAGCATTGATTTCATCACCATGGTAACCGTTCTGCTCCTTCGCCAGAAATCTCTACATATGCTCATGTCGACCACCATTACTCCATTCGTGGTTTTAACATCGACTTTTTGATTCTTGGCGGGCATTATTACAAGTGGAATTAAATGTAGGATCATTGAGTTTATGATTTTAAAGAATGGCCGGAAAAGGAAAGCAGAAAAGTGAACTTCAGGTGAGCTAGTACAAGTAAAACTTTTAAGCACGAGGCGCGCGTAGCAACGCGTAATCACCACAACCTGAGTCAAGAACTTGCTATTATTTTACTTAGTAAGAAACTACTGTGCCTATTCTTTAAGCTCAGTTCTTAATTTAAAACCCTAACTTTGTGCTAGCGAAGTCAGGTTAGTATAAACATGTCGGAATTTATACTTGAGAACATTTGTTTTGGGTGAAGGCGAAGTGTATGGATATGAAAGCTGCTATACCGTTCCAAAGTATTAATATGCTGAAAATTAAGATAACTGTACAAGATATAACATAAGTTAGCAGAATATAGGGCGGTGTTTGCATGAGGATGAAATAGTTTCAATCTAGAGTGGATTTGCGTGGCCCTGTTGACTTAATGAGAGTGAAACTAATACCTTATGGCGTTGTTGGCATGTCACTATTGTCTACCCATGTCTGGTTCTGTTATCTTTAACATATTTTCTCATAAAGATACCAAATGGGTCTTTTACATTGAAATTATATCCTATTACAGTTACACCTATACTGCGAGCAATGTACCCCAATAATGGTCGTTGAAAACCCAGGAGAAACATTTAATACTCCATAAATAATTAAAGCCATACGAACCTTTTGTAGCTCATCTTATCTATATGTTAACTTAATTAAGAGTTCTTTCTTTCTTAGCTATAAATTTGATACTGTGACTTGGAGTCATTTACATATTTGGTAATAAATTCACTATTTAAGCTATGGAATGGAACACCGGGTATGGCGTCTGCTCATATTTTATAAAATTTAGGAATTTGTGCAAACAAAATGTAATTGATAGTCTGAATTATGAACTAACCACGATGAAAACAAATCAACATTTTTTGTCGTTTTAATTTTTATTATTTTTACCTTGTGTTTCATGGAAAATGGGCAATGCATTGTTTACTCATGGGAGTTCCTGTTATGATTCCCATAGGAATTGATTATTTAAGCCTCCCAAACGTCTTGTCATACCCCCCCAAACTGCCCTTCTACCATTAATTTTTTCTGCCCTTCATAATAATTAGTCCTACAGGCTTAGGTGAGCAATGTATTCATGAACCATCTTAGTAAAGATGAATGAAAATGAAAATTATTCTCAATAAAATGGCTTAGATTTTTAAGAATTCACTGACGTATAGGTTTTAGTAAAAGTCGAACTACTATTTTTCAAAATGAATTGCAAGACACTTAAAAGGGTTTGGCAGGAATATTGTGGAGGTAAACTATTCCTCTGACTAAAATGTAATCCTCATTTTTAAATTTTAATACTTCACGAATTTTGAGTCAGATATATATATTTCCAAGTATTTCTAACGAAGTTATTGGATCTATATTCTCTAAGGTGTCATTTTGTACGGGGTGATAATTAATCTATAACAATAATTAAGTAATGTTGACGATCACTTCGACCTTTATTGCCTCGCACCATTTGTCAAGTTGATGTCGAAGAAGAATTTAAAACTCCCGCGAATTTTGATGATTTTTAATTAGCTTTTGAAGAATACCCTGCTGGTTTTGTGAATACTTTTATTTACCCATGGTTGAATATTAACAAGAGGGAACAAGACAATGATAATAGCCAAGGTTTTGTGCTTAACAACAAGACAATGATAAGTGCGAACACATAGATAGTGTGATTGATGTACAAAACTTGATCCTAAGTTCTCAAACTGGAATGGCTTGGCCTAAGAAAAATCCAGAGGCACAACGCGTGTTACAGGTGAGCCTTTATTCTTAGCTTCCGAAATTCAGTGATACAATTTTTTATTTATGATCGCCAGTTTTTCCCGTCGAGTTAAATATCGTTTTGAAACGGTAGCGCACTTAATTGCTAGCCCAGCGAGTAGCAAGGTTGATATTAATAGTGTCAGGTGATCTTTGCTGTTTTTTAACTTCCAAAATATCATTGTTACTTGAAAGGATCGTGTGGTATGACCTTATAATACGAAAAACATTAATTTCACTGCATATTTGACTCTTGAAAACGCGTTCTCTGTCACTTGATACCATGCAGCTGTGATGGGCTGAAAGAATGCTCATGCTACCATGGTAACCGTATTGATAAACAAAATACTGCCAATTAAAGATGGCAGCAGGCTTGTTTGCATTTGGCAATGCGATATTTAGTAAACCGGGTCATCATGCTGTCTTTGTGGATCGTTAGTTTCTGCCATCTTTGCTCTTTTCATGCACGACTTGACTGAAGCAACAGTTTTAAAAGGGGACACATTTTAGTAACACGTTCTTAAAGCTGACAGACTGATCGTTAATATGGAATCAATTTGCCAGAAAAATAGTTTTTCCTTGTGTTCTGAGTTTGAAACCCAACATTCAAGTTCAGGATACATAGCAAAAAACAAATATAGACTAAAATTAAACATATATACACAGTATTTATTACACTATTTTAAAGTTCTCCTGAACTTGGCCAAGTTATAACCTTTACTTATCTTTATCTTATAATAAGCTTTGTATCATATATTCAATACATTTCAGCATCAGGGGTTTTATAAATTTTTAGTTTTAAGATGCATTTTAAGCAATGGCTTTTAGTTGTGGTGATGGGAATCTGAACTTGATATTCTTTTGCTTCATGTTTGCTGTGTTTGTTTTACTTGACCAAATTGTTTCTATAAAAGACATACAGTTTCACCATGTGAAGTTGTTAAAATCTTACTGATTGTTACAGGTAGGTAGGGTACTTCATGATAAGATCAAAAGTAAAGTTATAATCATTTACGATCCTTTCTCTTCACTCTAGCTTTAGAATATGTCATATCTCTGTTTGTTGGTCCTATATATCAGTGGATCATTATTGATAAAAGTAGGCAAGGTAGTCTACTACAAGAATAAGAGAGGTTATAATGACTGGCCACCTTAGAATTAGGGTCACCTAACTTTTTAAGTTTGCAAAACATAGTCTCTCTTCTGACTGATAACAGATGATGCTGTCAAGTTCAAGCATCAAGTTAAGTTGCATACTTCTTATCATCATTATCATAATTAGCATTGATATCACATGTTCAACATTGCTTCAAATACATTTCCAGGTCTTTGATATGTTAATTTCCCTTTACCCATCAGTACATATGATACCAAAAACTGTCATTTAGTGTATACAAGTGCCCATTTCTGCCAACAAGACAAATAATCTTGTTTTTCATTATCTTAAACAAACTTTTAAGAATAAATGAGATCTATTCTTGTTTGTGCAAGAGAGTGAGAAATGACTGGAATGCATAAAAAGTTATACTTAAGAGGTCTGTACTTTGGTAATATCCTAGTTTCTCGAATGTAACTTTACCATGCTCGGATACACAGTGTGCATGTTTTTGGCAGTTTTCAAGTTCTAATTGGTTGTCAAAACATACCCACAGCAAAAAGTGTATTTTCCACTAGTTTGTATGTTTTCACAGGTTCTATAGTTTGATTTTAACATATTTTTCTTTCCTTAGTAATTTTATAATACAAAGTCATACTTGTTACTTTTATGTATGATAGCTTCAATTTTAGGTATGATTATATAAATTTATGCTTATTTTTTAGTCCTGCAACCTTTCTGTGTATTTTATAGGTTGAAGTGAAAACACAGGAACAATGGAATAACTTATTGGAGAAGCCAGGGCTTGTTGGTTAGTATTCTAACAAGACTTTTAAGGTCTCATTATCCCAACATAAGACTCAGTGAGAAGAGTTTTCATTCATTAAGCTTAATACAAAAATCAAGCCATTTGGCCGCCAAGTTAAGTTTTGAAAAGCAGAACGAGTGTAATCTTCATCCACAAATTGAGTGACACAAATTAAATTTCTCTTTTTCAAGAGTTTCACTGAGTTAAGTCAAGACATTTTGCTATGTGTTGGCATTGACCTTTTAACCTGTGGATCAACACTAATGAAAACAATCTTGTTGGCTTTCGAGTTTCCTGAGTTCAAAAAGTTGAGCAAAATATCAAAACAAAAATTTGGCCATTTTGGACTCAATGCATGGTTCAAAATATTAATGTCTCGATTTTTATGCCAAAGTCAAGGAAAAAACCGAATGAAAAATTATGGTGCTTGGCTAGAACTGTAATGATTGTTCATTTCACCAAATATCTCAACAGAATAATCAACTCATATCACAATCTTTAAACAAACTCTGCTTGCCAAGAACATCAGAAAGGGTTTTGTAGGCCTGGGTGCTCTGTTAGTTTTAATAGGCTGTAATAACTGAATCCATAATTGTATGCATTTTGCTTCAATTTGTTCTAAGGTTGTTGAGTTTAATTTATAAGGAATATTGTCCTTGTTATGTAGTTTGTTTAGGGATCAGGAGTCAAGATGTTTGATTTAATGATAATATTCAAGAAATAGTATATTTTATCAGGAATGTTTTCTATCAAAATTGATGGAGAGCAGCAATGAAAAATAGGACAAGGCCTAAATTCTTTATTAGTTGTGACTGGTTAAAGGTTTCCATTTATGAAGCAAATGTAACAGACAAGTTCCTTCCATCACATTGCATTAAAACATGATGCAGGATTCTGGCTTTTTTAAAACATTTTTTGATGTTTGCATGCAAATAGTATGGTATATGATAGTGCTGCATATCGATGCTTTGGACATTTAGTTAATTGGGGCATTTTATAAGATTGCTAATTAAAGAGGCATTTATTTTAAAAGTTGCCTCTGAAATACTGCTGGCTAGATATTTTATGCAACAGTAGATACCAAATAAAGAAAGACGACCACTTATTAAAAAAACAATCATGTATAATATAACTGAAGGGCAAGTAACAAGGCACTGTATAATAAGATTAATATATGAATGAATGTAAGGATCAGCAGGTCCATTAGAAAGATTAATTGGTGATGTAGTTGTCTTCCTGTGAATCATACTTATCATGTAGAAAAAGAAAATTAACAGTGATGGATTTAAGAAGGATCAATGGAATTTAAAAGTTGGTCATATTGTATTAAGTAAGTCTTTCCTATTCAGTGGTGCTTTATGGTAACATTCATTTAAAGGAGGTATTTTTCATGTGTAGTAGTCACACATTGATTAATCATAACATCATTAAATTCTGTCTGAAAAACCACATCATGGTAGCTGAGTCACTGTGCCTTCCCAAGAAGGTAAAGACCATGGGTTTGATGGGTTTGGAAGTGAATGGTTTGCTTCTCTGCTAAAGCAAAAGTAAAATATCATAATGTTATGAATTATTAACTCATTTAAAGATTGCTATCTAATATTTAGTACAAAAAGAAAAATTCCTTCAGTGTAATGTTTTGATTTGCCCTTTTTAGTTGTGGATGCTTATGCAGCCTGGTGTGGACCATGCAAAGCCATAATCTCTATGTTCAGGAGAATAAAGAATGAACTTGGCGATGACTTGTTAAACTTTGCAATAGTAAGTACATTTTGTAATACTCCTTAGACATAATACTATATGAATTTTTGACCTAAAAAATGATCTATGTTTCTTTGTGATTTTTTGCCATAAAAATCCTTAGGTGATTTAAAATTCCAGTGCAATGATTAAAAGCACAAGGGAAGCACAAGAAGACACAACTAGGAGACAATGGTTGATTATGCCCAAAGCCACTCATACATGGTCAAACATTGTCAAAATCAACTTTATCAACTGAAAGCCATTTGACACAGTCAAATTTCAGTGAATTTGATAGAAATCATGCTAATTGCCTTATTGGATAATATTGAAAGTTAACCTGCCTAACTGATCTTTGCATTATGAAATGTGTAATTGGGAAGAATGTTATGTTCAATTGCCTTTGACTCTGAATGGACTGGAATACATTCAATTTTGGTAAAGTCTGATGGCTCTTTGATTTCAACTGTCACACTTTGTTGAATTCAATAGTCCAGTTCAACAACATTTGACTGTGTAAGAGTCTTTAGGGACTAAGTTGAGGAATAGCAGTGTATCGTAAAAACTAAGCATTTTAAGCAGTTTGATGTTCTTTACACTGGCTTTCCTGTGTTGACTGCATACACACATGCCAACACAGACTTTGAGTTTGGCGTTGTAATGTTGAAGACTAGTTATGTAGTTTTTTGTTTGTTGATTTGTGAGAGTAATGTAGTGCTGTATTTTGTACCTTCCCTCATAATTTTGACTTCTTGTTTCTCTTTATCATGCCTCAGGCAGAAACTGATTCCATTGAATCACTGCGATTTTACAAAGGAAAAAGCAAGCCAACATTTTTGTTTTTTGGAGTAAGTGTAGCTCCTTATTGTATTGTTATCTAATTTTCCATTGTTTCGGCATATACTCTTCATTCTATAAGGTAGCCTTACAAATGACAATTTGGCTCTGTATACCTACTAGAGAAGTCTGACAATTAAAGACAGAATAAACATTTGCAATAAGTTAATCAAGACTGTCATGCAGACATGCTTGCTTATTTTGTATTAACCAAATTCAGCTTAAAAGAAAGCAGCAATTTCTGTGTCAAACATACCAGCACATGTTTAAAGTATACATTTTGGCAAGGTGACCAAGCTATTTCTAAGTAGAAATGTCTCTTAAGAGATACATACAATTGACATGCACAGTTAATTGGTTTCGAAAAAGGTAACATTTCAGGGTTCTTTTAGATAACAGAAAATGTGCTATTTGGGTGTCAAGGGAGAATTTTAAGCCACCTATTAAGGTCAATCAATCCCAGTGGAGCATAAGCCATTGTTGACCCCATGTCAGTTTGCTCAGTTCTTGGATGTGCTTGTCATCCTGTCATCAAGTTGGTTCTCAGTTGCTTTAGCTCTGCCCCTGTGTTTCATCTCCAGCTGTTTCAGGGCCTGCCTCTTCCTCCATTCTTGCAGGCCCCCAGCCAAAGTTTGATGTGTGGTGCAGCCTACTGGTTTCCTAAGGGTTTATCCATTCCAGCCCCACTTGCTCCTCAGTATCTACTTCAATATTGGTTCTTGTTCAGGTCACTCCCACAGTTCAGATCTCTTCTGGTCATCAAAAGTTGGAGGTGTAACTTGGACAGGTATTAAAGCATGTCTGAATCTTTGGCTGCATTGTCTCGTGTCCATGGAAAGTTTATTTCTCATGCTGATCTTTCTAGATACCCAGATGTTCTTGAAGGTGATGAAAGCTGTTGTTGCTTTTGCCAATCCTGGCTGATACATCTTGGTCTGTACCTCCTTGTTGGTCAGTGACACTTTCCAGGTAGAGAAAGGACTCCACCTCCTTTATTGCCTGTCCACTGACTTTTATATTAGACAGTATATTAGCAGTGCTGGTGATCTTCAAAAGTTCTGTTTTTGTCCTGTTGATCTTAAGCCCTGTCATGACTGATATGGTCTCAAGATGAGTGATCTTGTCCTACATGTTTTGACTGACCTGGCTGACGAGATCATCAGCACCAAATCAAGATCACCCTGTTGTGCGGTGCTATCCACTGCATCCCTTTGGCCCTACCGGTTATAATGGTCTTTGAGTAATTTGCATTGAAAAATTCCTTGCCTACTTAATTTATTGAACAACACACTCATTGATTGACTGATCAACGAAATGGTAAATTAGTAAGGCTTTGTTATGTATGGTATTGCTCATACAACAAATTGTGTGCAATAACAGATCAGCTGATATGTACATGGTTCTATATATTGGTGGAGTATTACCACACTAGCTACATTAGGATGGAGCCAAAGTAAACAGAGAGTAATTAAATTCTCAAGTGACAAACTCAAGATTCTATGCTTAATACTGATGTGACAATCTAATACAAATCTTTTGTGAAGGAAATTAATTGATATGTTGATATCATAAGTTGAAACAATATTTTTCATTTTAGTTAAAGCATTTGAGAGTGTCAGATTTAAGGAACTATATAGATTAATACCCATTTATTTATTTTATATGTATATTTTACATTCTATATTATTCAATGCACTTACATTCTCTGCTACTTACACCAAGCAAAATGAACTTAAAAGGAAATAAAAAGCAACATGCTTATCTAAACCCTTTTTTTCATTAGGATGTGCACTTTTTATGTATTGAATATTCATGTCATATATTTGAAACCTTGCTCCTTAGATGCAAAAGTGTTCAAAATTATGCATTCTGAAGTTTTTATCCAACTTTTTATACCTTTGTGTCTATTCTATGGCCTATGGTCTATAAAAGTCCACAATCTATAACAGTAAAGTGCACTACTTACTAATCTAGTATTTTTGGGTTAAAGTTATGAGAAAAAATTTTGTGTGCATTTCATTGTCAGTTAATTAAATGTGTTTCAATGCATTGAAACACCAACTTTGGAATATTCCTAAAAGTGTATTGGTTCAGTGCACCTTCCTATGGTATAGGTCTTGTTGCAGGAATCTGGGCTGCTATGAAACATTTGTTGCTATTGTCACTAGGTAATCAGGGGCACAGATTTCTGCGTAATGCACAAATTTGGTTATGAGTTTCAATATATTTGTCATAACCCCTTTTTTACGTTACCATATAGTTTAAGCATACATTGTTGATTAAAGCATATATGTCATAAATAGAAATGTGTAATTTATTTTAATGCATTGAGTTTCAATTATTCACATAGGGTGGGACTCTTGTTTATGTTATTCGAGGTTGTAATGGACCTTTACTTGAAAGAATGATTAGAGCTTGTTTGGATAAGGAGCATAAAATCCTTGATGGTCAGGGAGAAAGGGAAATTGTAAGTAATTTAAATTAATTATAAAACCAAAACTTGCTTCTTTTGATTTCTTTGGTATTAATTACTGTTCATTACAAGTATGTAGATTTTATGTGTCTTCTGAAATGCATGTTTCATTCTTACATTGTTTGCCACTTATAATCTCACTACCAATTATCCTGCAAATACCGTATTTTTAGGAAGGAGTACCCAAGTGATCACCCTTGAGCCTCTTATTTATGTAGAAGTGCTTTCATGAGCTGCCACTGTCCACTTCCCGCTGCTTTCTGTTCCCTATGAGTACTGGCTTCCAAGTCAGCCTTCAAGGAAATCTGAGAATTGAGACTTCTTTTCATACTAAGGCTTTGAAAGAATTGCGTGCTGAATAACTTTGTTTGTAATGTTGCCCTTGAGATTGAATTTCATGACAGGAACAGTGCTTCATACCTGTAGCATATCTACATGGTTAATTGTTTATTGGGTGTCACTTCTATAAGACACTGAGCATGTTGTCTACGCTTTTAGAACAAGGGACGGTCCTACTCTATGTTCTAATCTAAACAGCAGTACATTAGGATCCTAAAGGAGCTGATTTTGAATTGTTTAGAGACATTATTTTATTTCTTTCATGCCATGATTCTGGTTCATACATTTGCGCCTTTGTCAATTTTTGTAATTGATACATGGGTAAATTAAATCAAAAAGGAAGAGTACTCCAAAGTTGTCTTAATGATGAAATGCATTTTTCTTTAGTTTATTGACCCTGAAATCGAAGCTGCTACCAGAGAAGAAAAGGCTGACACTCCCAAACCTGGGTCTGAAGCTGGAGTTGAAGAAGAAGATGAGATGGAATTAGGTATGATGTCTTCAGTCTTGCCATGCTTGGCGCAGTTTTAGTGCACAAGAAGCACAAAAGGCATGTAGTGATGTTGATCTGCAGAGGATAAGCCGTACTGGTATCATTGATCCCCTAAAACAAGCTATAGAGTCCACCAAAATAGCTCTAATTTTATTTTGAATCGAAACTTTCAGGTCCCCCAAAAGGATAATGCTTCTTACAACTTTTAAGGCAAGGAAAGCGCCTATTCATTTTTTATACTTTATGATATATTAGAGAATTTTATATAACATTTTTTACTATATCATATCAATAATTTTATAATTATATAAATTTTATATACAAGATTTTTCATGTGCCAGAGTCAGAAGTAGGTAGCCTATAGGTACACTGTATGCTTTCTGTTACTCACTCTGGCGCATGACAAGCAATACGTATAGACAATGAATAGTTGAATTGGTAATGTGCGTCGTGTTGTTTAAATGTTTAATCTAATTCAAAGTTATTAATCTCCTTGTTCATTGTGTTAATTTGGTAATTATTGTGCTCTGGGTAAACAATAAGCGGTATTATTACGTTACCTTCTATTTCTAGTCGATATTCCTAAGGAAGTAGCAGTGGCTATTATCAAGCCAGATGCTGTACAGCAAGGACGAGTGGAAGAAATCCTGAAGATGGTGTGTACATTTCTAATATTATCTTCAGTGGCGGCTGGTGCTGGGGGGCACTATGGGCATTGCCCCACCATTCAAAAGCAGAGAAGGTCCTCCATATCCAATTATTTTCTGAATTGACAAATTTTGTCA
>JANTCA010001424.1:0-12015 GCA_024741275.1 Chironex yamaguchii
AGGTTTGGTGAAGGACTTTCAAAGTCCTTGGTATTACGAGACGAAACCCAGCGGTGGGTAAGGGGAAATTCATTAATCATATATATATATATATGATTAAGAACGAAAAAAAGTATATATATATATTCAAAACACGTAGAGAATCTTAGAGGGAAAAAATTAAACATGAACTGATCGAACAGCATATTGGACTTTAATGAAGAAATATAACTATACATACATCAGAAAGAGTTAACTAAGACTACATACAGTATTGACATAAATTATAATCTGCATGTTGCGGAATTTTAAAAGAATGAATTGATGATAAAGAAATAAACGAACAAAGGAACAAATACAGAAACACACTAATCGATAACTAAATAAATTAATCAGTGATCTAATTATAGAAAATAAATAAACTTGCAAATATATATATATGAATAAGAACGAAAAAAAAGTAAATAAACAAACTACTAAAAACCAATAAAAATGCCATAAATTAATAACTAATTAAATTGATAAATAGAAATGAACTTTAATAAGTAGGATCGCTTATGAAATATCATGCTATATTAAATCCAGGACGAGATCGAAAATTCCTCACCTGGAAAACAACTTCCTTTTGATCAATACTTGCTTTCAAAAGGGGATCAGCAAGCGATGACGTTGAAGTAAACTCTACATCCGTTCCATCTACGTTAACCTTAATAATGTAGGGAAAACAAACTTTGCAGTCACACTTAACTCAAGGGAATTAACATGTATGGAAGAAATAGAATATTAAATGTGGCTGTCTTATCCCATGCAAAGTCTAATGAGTCCACAAGGATCCGAATAGAGTACCTAGGTGATGTCGTCGTGAAACTATTTTTGGGATTTCTGGACTTGAAACACTGACTTCGAAAGTATATCATAAAATAATCCGAAATATAACATTTTTAACAAATATATAAAAAATTATCAGAGATATGCCAAATCGATAGCCAGATCATCAAACGCCTGGTTCGTGATTTCATAAACCAAGCCGATAACACAGTAGTTTCCGTGGGAAATCTTAAATATTCCAATTGCCATATCTCAGGCAGATTTTGTCATTTTGGAATGAGTTTTGATATATTTGATGATCTTTTGAAGTTCTTGGACAATCCATGATCAAAATCTAGAAATTCTAAAAACAGATTATTCATGACGTCACATTTTTCCACTCTATTCCTGTGCCATGAAATTAGCAAGCTTCAATGCAATTACGAAAATTCTCAGTCATCGCTATTTTTAACCTTATACGTACTTATTTTTTTGCTCGAACTCCAAAACTCTAACATGTCCCAGGAGTCAGTTACAACTATCTTGCCTACCCACGATTTAAAATCATGTCGTTTACATGAATTCAAAGCATGCAGAGAGCAAAGATGAGTACAAAAACTTCTACTTAAGTTCCAACTCTTTGCTCGCCACCAAATTTTAAATACGCCTAATTGATCCCGCGAGCAGTATACCATGGGTAAGGGCATTGACAACAAATTAAAGTACTCTTATAGATACGTTGCATCCCGAGCAGAAGAAGCAGTAGAATACATGTTGTTGGCACGTGAGCTTGAAACGCATCCACAAGATCGTGTTAGATGAATACGTCTTTGGAATCTTCACTGCATGTATCTTAAAATGTACTCCAAATATACACAATCAATAATACTTAAACTATGTACCATTATACTCTTTGACTCCAGTCGTTATTTGTGAAAGCTCGAGCAATCAAAATCCAACTAGTGTATACGTAAATAGGTTAGTAGGTCAGATATCATCATTTCCACAAGTGTGTTTGAAAGAGACAAAATACTAAAGAGCGATACAAAATATCACGACGTCTAATAGACCATTCTCACCTTTAGTTTGCCATTACAATCCTCCACAACAACGTCAAACGTTTCATCGTTTATAATAACAACCAGCTCGACTCGCGTCTGTTTCGACGGAGGCGAAAAAAGACTAGAAAAAGAACTCAAATTGTTATAATAAGAAAATAAAAGGGCAAAAAACATGACAATACCCACAAAACAATGACAAATGTAACTAATTTCACATGGCTAAATATTGTATTCTTATAATTAATAAAGTAATTCATGACAAATTGAAGAGGAATCCGAATAGAGACGGACTGGCAACCGTCAGACGTACCAGGACCTACCTTACACTCATGTCCCATTTCGACACCATTATTCTATAAAGGGCATTTCGAGCACTTGGTAACACGAGTCGAGCAAACAGCGGGCAAAAAGAAATTTTAATCTAGTTGTGGTTCGGGTGAAGCCTTTCTTAGTGCCAGATATGCCTTCTTTTAGCAGGCATTTATGCTTTGATACATCTTTGTTAGGAGTGGAGAATTGTATACATCATATGTACTCGTTCGTCTTCTGTACGGTATTCAGTGTCTCTACAGGGTTTGACAATGTAGGTGGTATCCGGTCTACCAATTCCTGTTTTACCATTAACCCCAAAGTAAAAGGTCGCTAGCTAGTTCTTGAATAGCTTTCAACAGTGTCCAGCAAAGTGCATTCTTCGTTCTCTGAGGATGCTTTTCAAGGGAGGTGTAGATCCATAACGTTGCGACTTAGTACGATCCTGAAGCTAGGAAAGATTTAGGAGAGCTCGAAGCATTGGAGTGTAAGTGTCATCCAGCCTGGATTCCAAGGTTCTAGTAGGAGTCGATGTTATTGCACTATACATCAGTACTCACTCCACAGTACGTCAAAAGAATCTGTGCTTTCTATCAACAGGGAGATTTGATTTCTATACCACCTTCCTTTTACTCAGAGCTGTCCATGCTTTAGCAATGCGTGTATCCATGTCATGTTGGTCGAGTTCAATTTACTACTCAGATATTCGAAGGCTTATTATACAGCCTTGATCTCCTCTTCTGAGATAGGCTCAGTTGAACCATGTTGGTTGAGCTTCTATCTTAGAGGCGTTTACAAAGACCTAAAGTTTTCCAAGTGATGTAAGAGAGTCGACGCATTTGAGCCTGTATCTGCAGTCAGTGCTACATCATCAGCGTATTAAATATCTGTTAGCCTTTTAGCCGGATTTCTGCTTGATTTTGATTTTTTTTCAAGAGATGTTCTATTACATAAGGTAGACGATAAAAAAGGAAAAGCGCCAGCGTGTCACTTTTTACGACTCCTACTTTTATATTTATAAAAACTCGGTGCCTTCATCTGGGGATCTTGCAAAGGATCGTATATTCTTATTAAGCACCAAAATCACTACCACAGTTGGGATGCCATATGACAGAAGAATCTTTTCCATTTTACCCCTATTACCTATTGTAGTCAAAGGTATTTGAGAAGTCCACAAAGAGAAAACGTGCTTTCAAGTCCATACCTCTGACACCTTCAAATAGCCTTCTAATAGTCAGAATTTGTCCTGTAGTAGACCTGGTTTTTTTCTGGATCCAATTTGGTGTCTACGAAGAATTCTTACTCCACATCTGGACGAATTCTATTCAAAAGTAGAGAGTTTTAGAAGCCATGTAAATGAGTGCTATTCCTCTACAGATCTTAACTAATCCTATATCACCTTTTCATTGGGAATGGGAGTATGATCCTTCCATCCATTTTCGTATTTCTTCTTGATTTTATATTGCATTAGACATATTAAGGATATCCTTAAAGGCTAGAGTTTTTCCAGGCTACAGATGGAATGTTATCAAGTTTTAGACTAGCAGTCAACTATTTCTTAAGCAAATGGCATTGTTTATTGTAGATATCCCCCACGTTCCAAGCTCATTATGTGCACCATCACTTCAGATTCTTAAAAGCTGTATCAAACATACAAAGAAGTAACGGATACAAAAACGAACACAAGTATGCATCCTTGCTTTGCTCCATTAATGACTTCAAAGGAAGAGATTGTTCACATCGAATTCAACCTTTCATTCCCAAATGAAATAATGTGATGATATTGTTATAGCAAGCATGTGTAAACCGTTCTAAAGAGTATGCGAAAACAAAACATCAACCTCGTGTTCTCAATATATATCATCTGCCCTAAGAAGAAGTCGAGAGAATTTTTACAACTAAAAACCCTTCAGTCAAGGTACGGTGAAGTAGTTTTTAAGTCACTTGTATCAATAGCCGAAACTCAATGGTGAATAACAGGGAAATTCATTAATTTTTGTTTGTCTTTCGGCTTACGCCTTTGTGTGGCTCAGATATATGTCAGCTATTGTAGTGATGCTCAAAAATACAAATATTTACATTTTTACAACTGTTTTGTTCATTTCGTGGAGACATATTTCACATACACCTAGCAATGATATTTGAGCTCCTTTAAATAAAAAAACCCATTCAAGGGTTGCCACTAGGTCGTTTCTTGCTGATTCTACAACACACGCACTTTGAAAATATTGCCATAGTCATTACCTGGTCTGGTTCAAGAATTGCTTGGCTCTGTTTGCTCTTCTGGTGAAAATATATGCTGCTGCTGAGACAAGTTCATGCTTTCCATGTTCTGTCAACGGTTTAGCTGAAAAAGGGCAAGAAAGAACATATTGTTCTAAGTATGGTCGAATATCGAATGCTAAAAAAAGTGTCGAACACTGTCTTTCAGTAACTAACTTACAAAACGTAGGATGCTTCTTGATGACCGGGCGAATTTTGTCGACACAAATGCACAATCATACACGATGTCTTTGCATAAGAGACTTCTTTGAATCACTTCAATTACTATAATTTACCAACAATCTCGCTTTGAAATGAAACTGTGCTAGCAAGGAGTGCGACAATAATTTTCCCACCACTTTTACGGCAGAATCGCTGTACGTATTGTAATTAATAGGGTACAATCGTCGATAAACACTACCCATGGCCTACTCGGTACAAGAAATGACAAGGGAGAAAACAGTCGAAAAAAGACACAACTGTTTTCTGGCGTCAAACGGTTGACACAAACCACTAACGTCCAAAGGCTTTCTAAATAAAAGATTTAAACGTTTCGGATTTTACGAATCGGCATAATTTTAGCGAATTATTTTATTATTTAGCAAACAGGAGTGCAACTAAACTCTACTTTAAAAGAATTTGGTGCAATGGCAATCTAGATGTTTTTACTAAAAAGACTGCAGTTACATTTTCACAAAAACCACCAACAACATCGCAAGTATACAGATATGAGTGTCATTCTTTTTGCAATTACAAACAATCAACACGTCATACTATTTGAATAATCCATCTGTTCAACTGGTCGTTCAATTCAAATTATTCTTTCTGGATGGCAGCGAAAAATAGTTTTGCTTCATTCCTACTCAAAGTGTCTAGATAATCGACTAGCGATTCTTCGTCATTCGGTCAGCAGCCTAGGCAGAAACACTAGCAAAAGCACTATATTATGGATAGGATAAAAATCAACATCTAATCTCAGGAATTTCGCCGTAATTCTTACAATAAAAAGACCAGCTTTAAGTTACTGAAGCTATGGTCAAGATTTTCCGTTTGCCAAACCCGCCAACTTTAGGAACTTGTTATCGTCAAGGACTTAACTTGGGCTTTGACTCCCACTGACACCCATACCCACATTTGTTCTTCTTTTCTTAGTTCATTTACTTTTACATTTGTATAGTTACCTTTACCTTCTTTGTGTCTTTCTGTAGATCTATTCTTACGTTTGTTATTGTTCATTTTCTCTACTCTTATTAGTTGTTTCTATGCTAGTTAGACCCCAGTCCTCTTTACCTTTATGCTATCTATTTCCCATTCTGCCACACGACTAAGGCCTTGTAGGTCAAACATTCACGGATGGATGATTTTGTTCTTTAAAAGGGCAATAAAGTTCCAAAATTTTATATTTTATCCAGCGGCATTCAGACTTTTAAAAGATTTCTTGCAGAAAATTGCAATCAACATCGCGTGTAATAGCACTACCTTCTGGTGGTAGGAAACTGGGTTTCTCTGTTACATGTATATACTTAATTAACTAAATAACTAAATATTTAAATTCAAGCATTTAAGTCATAGTTTAGCATGTTGCCATTTTCTCTTGTAAAACATAAAGTAAAATCATCCTTTGCAACGAGGCAGCAATATTAGGAAAATATTACAAATAAACTGAGGTACACTTACAACATTCGCATACACTGGCATTATTAAAGATATATGCAGTGTGACCTGCTACGATAAATGGCACATTCAACCATACACGAGAAAGTCCTGGTAGGAATACAAGGCATCACAAAGGCAGTCGTAAATGGATAGCTCCAGTTTATCCGTGAATAAGAATATCACCAAGAAGCAGCACTTTATGAATTGGAGTTGTTAATTAGCAAAAGGTAAATCACTTGACTTTATATTCAGGACCCAGGACATTTTAAATATAAAGTAACATTGCTAGCAACTGAAAATGGAAAAAAAGATCCTTAGTTGCCGAGACGCAGTTGTCTTTCAACAAGCTCTGTATTGCATTACGTTAACTCGACTTTCTCAAAAAATGGAAAGAACAGTTGTTTTGGTAACCATTTCCGCTCGGAGAAGGTAAACTGCATACACTTTCGATTGCACTGTTGCTAGACTTATTCAAGTGGCTTTTACAATGTTTGGAATTTCTCTCTTTATAATCATTTAATTCTTGTCAGCAGGTACTCAATGCCTTGATGTACTATGCAGATACCAACATGTGGCTAGCTGTTTAATACGCATAGCAAGAGCCTGCCTGCACACACAAACTATTGTTATGTACCAAGTAAAATTATGTTCAACGTAGAAAATCAGGTTATCATTTTGCAAGAGAGATTTCGATGATATAAAATACTCTAGTGCAATATATTTTGAAAATCAGTAGCATTTAATAACAAAATACAAACAAACAAACACACACACAAATAAATAAACAAACAAACAAACAAGCCTATAGTGGAAATCCCCGTGTGAAAGGTTACCTTTAAATCCATCAGGGTATTCTTCTGGAAGGAATTTTGTAGTTATATCGCCTGAAACAAACCTTGGGTGACTTACTACATCTCTCAGCAAAGGAATGTTGTGTGTAAGCCCTATAAAGAAGACATAGATGTAAACAAGATACCATAGTAAATTGAAGAGTGGCCTAACATGAAATAATGACACAACTTACATTTATAAAAACTCCAAAAGAACAAACAAATAAGCAAATACATAAATACGAAAATAAGAAAATCTAAGAAAAACCTGCACGCGAGCACGTGCCAGGTACTTCTGTTTAAACCATAAAATAAATACTGTAATTGCAGGACAAAACCTGCCAATCAAATCACCGATGCCAAAAAGTAGTCAATAGGATGTTATAGGATAAAAGCATGGCACCCCAAATATAAATCGCGCAGTCTTTTAGGGTAAAACAATTTACATGCAAAACTGACCAGCAAATGATGGAAGCGTGTCATTGCGCGCTTCTCCAGAAATCATTTCTTGTCTGTAATCACACGTAGTGGTAAACTTCGGTTGCCATTCATTTTCAAGAATCCCCGCCCGATAAGACCAAAATTCTATCAATCACGTTAGAATTTGGGAGCAAATTATGATAATCCCCTTGTGTATGCATTGTTAAACTTCTCAAATTCTGCAAATAACGGCAAAACTTTTGACGCCCTAGTGTACGATTGCTTATTATTTGTTGCATGTGAATTGCGATCCGATTACAACAGTTTGGAGATTCCTGATCACCTATCTTTCGATATTTTGCGCTCCAATAGCATTTAGATCTAAACGGCATTTCAGTATGCTCTCTTTATGTCTCACATGTTCGATGTTATTTAATAAATAGTAATAAAAGAACAGAGTAAATCTGACGTCACGCAATAGATAAAAGTAACTGTGTGGGAAAAAGGAGAAGGAACGCCAGCCAGAGGGAAGCCTAGGAAGAGACGGCGAAATGACATTGACCAGTTTTGAGGCAGCACGTGAATTCAAGTGGCAAAGAATAGAAGTGTGTGGAGACAGACGTGGAGGTTATATGCCAGCATTGGCATGACCAGCTAAGTTGATGAAAACATCAAAGTGAGTAAGGAATGTATATCCTATGCCGTATAACAATCCAAATACCTCGAATCACGTAAGCATCCAAAGCATTTTCCATTCTGTGAAGGGCAATATTCCTAGTTTCACCATAAGTGACAAGCTGCAAGAAAGGAGAGTATGTAAGGCTTAAAAACATAAAACAACAAAACGTAAAGGGCAAGAATAAATTAAGAGTGATTACACAGAGACATAAGCTTCAACCTCGGAACACTTTGCACGCAAGTGACTTCGATACAAGAAATTATGGCGATTTCAAGAGGTACACAAGAATTAAAAACCCCGTTGAAGTAAATCCTGTAATACACAAATCAATGTCTAGCTGTCATATATTACATTGCGATACCGAAGTCAAATTTAAAACAAGCAAGCGCCGGTTAATTTACGCAAATAGAAAAGACATTGCTCTTCAAGGGCCAGAGTCGAGCATATTGTGGCTTGAAAAGTAATTGTTGCGACACCCAAGCAAATTTGATATGCAGAGTTTAAATTATTCACCTAGTTTTTCTAAGAGATGGATTTACGCAGTTATAAGTTCATTATATCGCAAATCAATATCAGGATTCCTGTTTGCCTGCAGAGTGCAAGTTTTACTACATATATGGCAACAGTGCGGTGTAGATTTGGTTACACATTGGCATCTTACCTTACAAATCATTGAGTCATAATATATACTGATCTCGCTCCCTTCTTCAATACCACTATCACATCGAACCTACAAACAATATATAATCATCGCCAAATGAAAGAAGATAAAGCAAATAACAATTAGCGATAAACAAACAACAACATGTATGTTGTAGATGGCGAATATGAAAATACAAATAAGAATGACAAACGAGTACACCAACATTTTAAGGATGATAACATTTTCAAAATCGTAATTCAAACGCTGCCAAAATACTAAAATACAAAAACCAGTGGGGAACACAATGCCAATACTACTTGTGGTAATAAAATAAGTACATAAGAGGCAACAAAGGTAAAAACAACAAATACATAAATCATGAAGTCTTGATCATCATCCCTAATACTGTTGCAACTGAAATATATTTTTAACAATAACCAACTGGTGTGTAAATATACTTACCCCAGCTAAACCTAGCGGCTCTATATATCGGGATAGTCTTCCAACTGACGGAAGTCCAAAATTTTTATAAGGATCCTGTCACACAAAAGTTTAAAACTTAGGTAATATTCTGTACTGCGATAGATCAGTAAGTAGAACAAAGCTTGCAATTACCAATTGTAACAAGGTGATAAAAACGAGAATCGCACATTTTAACTACCGATACCAATAACTGGGCTTTCTTGTCTATATGACTCAAAAATTTCAATAGCATTTTTTATTCCTATAACTGTAAAGAGAAGACAGCCCTGTCTTACACCATACAAAGTGCACATTCACAGACCTCCAGTGCTCCACTACTGAGCATTCGGTCATCTACCCAGGACAAAGGCTTTTCCCAGAAAATACAGATCTTAAGTCACAGCTTGGTATCTGCACCATCGTCTTTGGTAATCTAGTTTCCGGTATACTGGACAGTATCTGCTCGTATGTGCCACATCAATAGTCATTTGCAATGTCACAGTGCAAAATCAGTTGACGTCCGAATTTACCGGGGAACAGTTTCTTTTTTATTAGTTATCTCGCTCTCTGCACATGATAACACGCGATGTAAGCACCAGTATGTACTCAACAACAGAAATATCAAAACCCGATGCGAAAAAAAGATAAAACTTAACTAGTATTTAATGTCTAACCTTACAACTTTCGTAGATTAGAAACTCAAATTATTTGAAAGCAGTGAAGAACGTGCTTGTTACTCACCGAATCTACACTATTTGCAAATTAGGAAAGTTAGTGTGGGCGAAATTTTGCAGTAACATGACAACCATTTTACTCTTTATTAAATGGTTATGCTCCTACCTCTGCATAGACTCGACACTCTACTGCCCATCCTTTTAATGGTACGTCCTCCTGCTTTAAATGCAACGGGTGACCTGGGAATAACCAATGAGACAGAACGTTAGCATTTTCAAAGAACAGGATTGCTCATTTCACTATCGCAAACTGTGACAATATCTTCGCTGAGCACACGCTTGTTTCTTCAATATAAGTTCATTACTGAAAAAGACGAACATAGGTTCATACTCGACAGCGAGGCAGGTGAGGGGTTGGAGGGTTTGGGAGCAAGTATAACATGATATAACGCTTTAAAGTGCTCAGGATTATATAAGGCAATATGTCATTTGAACGAGGGAGCTGACCCTCAAAATTTAATACGACTTTACATTTGAAGGGATGAAAGTTCTTTATCTATTTGTACAAAGGAATGCGACGGAAACAATTCTATTATCATTGTTTTTGCTTCCACAAATTTGATTCAACTACTCTGTTCTCAGGTGTCAAACGCGCAACTTTGACCTAGCAACTGGAAAACAAGTTTAAAAATTTATCGTTTTTCAATTCTGTGGCACTTTCTCAAGTTAATAAATCGGCCATATAGAGGCATTTGTTTTCCTGTACCGGGTGCTCCAAAGTGCCAAGAAAAAAAGTTTGCCGTGAGAACGATGACTTATCCTTAGACGTTAGTTCTGCAGGTTGCACTTGCGATATTTTGTACAGGAGCCTGATGTGTTACCAATACATCACCACCAACTACATGCATCATACATCACATAAGGACGGCGGAGGACTGCATGATGGCATGGAGAGCCTGTCAATCGACAAGAAGACTCAAGTCTTAAAGACAGGTATATAACCCAGATAAGAACTGTACATGTTCCTCAAGGCCAATGTCTAGCAATGACGATTTTAGTCATTAGCCAAATTGCTTTTACAATATTTCTCTGATCTTTATTTGGCGCCACAAATGCAGATATAATTCCTGTCTTCATGTGTTGAATATTCGCAGTTGTAATCGGTCCTTCTTTCCTTTATGTGTTCGAGGTATTTTATCCCGATATACTTTACTGAGAACAATTTCTTGTAAAACCTACATAACAACATTTAGCAAAAATATGTATTCTTTTTTCCTTAGAAAGGCTTGTTGTTCTGACAATATTTTTGGATACATCCTAAAATGTGAATAAAATGACGGTATATCTCTCAACCGACAAATTGCTTGCCGTAATACAATAGTGACTGCACGTTATTGAGACAACAAAACGTTGTAGACTGATAAAATTTCTAGTCACCTAACATTTTGAGTGCGTATGTAGACAATACTACTGTTTTTTGTTATTTGTTTGTAACTGCCGCTTGTACAAGGTGCTTCCAGAGTTTTACATGCTGACGTTTTTAGAACGTGAAACGCTGGGCTTCTGAGGTAAAACAGTGAAGTGTCTGAATGGTAGAAACCTACGTGTCTTAACAAAAGCATCCGCTATAGATAGGTCATAAAAATAAAAGTCGACTAAAGAAAGTGATAGCAAAAGGTAATCGAAATGTGGAGGGAAACTTATCAAGATGCTTATCATAACATTTTTTTAAATTTTAAGTATTAAGAAAAAAAGAACTGTTTCCACGACGTTTGACCACTATTCGGAGTAAACTTTAAATAAAAATTCTTAAATGGGAGATAATGAGAGACGTTCGTGATTACTGTCCTCCACTTAGAGGGTTTTACAAGGATTTTATATTTAAATGTTCCGGTCTTCAACGTTTTGGCAGTTATTTGCAAATGTTAGCTATTTGATATAATTGCTATTTGGGGGTCCTTTATTGCAACTGCATTATTTTCATGGAACAAAGTATCTGGATTTCAAATCTCGATCTAATACACAGTGGCAAGTCTAGAACCACTGCGCTGCCTACTACATAAAGTGTGGAGCAAGTCAATTAAAGGTCATTAACCCCAGTTCAAGGTCACTAGGTACAATACAAGAGCATTAGATATAATTCCAGGGCACTAGGCATAATTCAAGAGTACTAAGTATTACTCCAGGATACTACGTATAATTCCAGGGTACTGCGTATAATTCAAGGGTACTG
>JANTCA010001425.1:0-12015 GCA_024741275.1 Chironex yamaguchii
ATTTAGTAAGGTCAAAGTTTAAAAACAAAGGTTAGGCACTTCCTTAGGTGGTTGTAAGAATTTCCCTGTCTAATAGTTGTAAAACAAAATGCTTGAACTAAATTTACAAAATTAGAAGTACGGATAACGAAAACGGTTCTAATTGTATGTATCAAAGCAATTTATCCTTTGTTCTGTTTTTAAAATAAAGTCGATTGCAACCTCTTGCACATCTATATAATCCATCAATTTTTATAAGAAACCACTTTATAAGGAACCACCTATATGCAACAAGCCGAAAAATTTAAAGAACGTATTCTACTAAAGACAAAATCCCAAAGGAACTTTTCAATTTTGAATAATTCTATAATTGCCAACAATCAAGAAATAGGCAGCCGGTTCCATTCATTTGCAGTCAAAACTCATGCACATTGTTTGCTATTCATGTATCACGTGTTTTATTGAGTTGTTTCTAGCTGTACTGTCTCTGTATATAATAGCCATTGTGCTCCTCTAAAAATGAAACCACTTAATATGTAGTAATAATCAAGAAACTATTAAGGAATGTTTGGTACTACAATTTGGTTAAGAGAGGTCGCAAAATAAGAAGCTTTAAGAACTAAGCCTTCAGCAAAGTTCCTTGTAAAATAGCGTGTATTTTTCGGGTTAAAATGTCTTTTTCACTTTTTTTTTGTCCTCAACAGCCAATCTTCTGCCATTAACTTTGTGTTGTGCTGTATCTAATCTGTTGCTTTCAAATCAACACTAGTGAAGATCTTTGATCACAATACAACGTTGCAAAACAAAAGTCGTAATAATTCAAAAAGGGCACTTCCGGTCTCCCTGCACCCCCCTTTAAAAGGGCAAGGGACAGCCGCCCCCTTCCTCTCCCTGTTCCGGCATCGCTTAGTGTAACAGATATTGTATGATCGACCACATAATGCAGGTATTTTAGATATGCCTAATGTTTATGCTACGCCATCTGTTAACTTCAAGGCCTCCGTCCTCTTTGTACAGATTGCAAACCAGAACGCTACGATACCCTTTAATGGCACCGGTGGTCATGTTGAACGATTCCGAATACATCTCCTCTTCTTGAAAAAATCTTTTCTTGTTTTTTTAACGTGTTATACGGTCCTAATGGCTCTTCAATTATTTTTAATACTGTTGTGCGCTGCATTTATTTTATAGTTGTTTAAACCTGGCAAAAAGTCAGTTTTCGATATCTTAAGTGAAATTGACCCTTTTTCGGCGTTTCGTCACAAAAATGAAACTTGTTTAGTAGAAGCTGATGTTTGAAATAATTTATTATGTGTAATGAATTTGACGAATAAAATATGAACTAAGAACAAATGGGCAGAATTTGAAACTGTATGCTTTCACAGGCACTAAAGCTCATAAAATTGATGGGTCTTCTCTGTGTTTTTAAAAAGGAGGAGTTGGGGAATCACGTACTTTAAAATTTCCGTTTAACTGAACAGGAACAAATTTCGTTCAGATTACACAATCGCCAGTGATAATTCTATTTCATTTACAGTTAGGATTTCGTTTTGGGACTTTGGTGGTGATCCAGCATATCAACTGGTGAGAAAAGATTTGTACCAGGACTCGCAGGTATTTATGCCTTTCACGGATGCTTAACGGTAATGTTTCAATTCAGATACCAGTTGGCAAACCATTTCTAATATCAACTTTACTGCCTCCCCCCTGTATCTTACGTTATTTGTACAATCTTAACAACACTTGTCCTCCAAAAAATTAAATGGTTAAGCTGGGCAAAGAATGTCCAATACCCAATAGTTATCAACTATGTGAGCATGTCCTATCTAAATATCTAATTCGGCCTGTGTAAACAACATTTGCTTGGTTTACCAGACTGGTGTATGTTTGGTACCAGAATGCTGAAATTTGCGTTTGCTTTTGCCAGAGTTATAAGTCATTTTTCTGCCTTGAAAAATGTTCACCTGTGAGAGAATTGTGTTGTATTTTGCTGTAAAAAAGTGTCGTGAACGTCTTTGAATTTTAAAGTCAAGTAGTGAATTCTTGACTTTGTTGCAGAATACTAACCATAACCTGACATCGTAACGTATTTTGATTGCTTACCCGATAGCTGTTTTAAATCTATTTTTCGAGAACCTCGGAAGACGACGATCTTGAAAGGAGACACTGGAAAGAGCAGCTAACTAGACTATCAACTTAAGCTCAAATTTTTTTGTAACCATACTAAACTTCGTATTCATCAGAAGTGGAGGTCTTTTGACTTACTATTCTTATTACTAAGCATCTTTTATTAACATCCCTTCAACTGATATTTAAAAAACTATCAATGTCTAAAACAGGATAATGACCGAGTTACAATGAACTCAAAATATATAACAGAAGCCAGTTTGCTTAATGTTGGAGTATCTAGTTTTATCCCCCAAAGGTTCTTATTGATACTGGTCGAGAAAGGTATTAATGATGTTATCCGGGTGTTCCTGCCAGTACCTATATGCTTGACCCTCACTGACTTCAGGGTGTCAAGTAGGGTTCTGCCCGCGGTGGGCAGCACTCACATTTTTCTCCCGGAAAAGATTTTTTCATGACAATTTTATGTAATTATCGTAGATGACGGTCTACATTTTACTGTAGGGTTGTTTTCATTTTTACAGTATTTTGGACCGATTTTAAGCCATTTAAGTTATAAATACTCTAAAAAACTAAAAACTCCCGGGCTTGGCCCTGAACTCCATTGCGAGACTCAGAACGCCCCAACTTCTGTTCCCCCTCTATTGGTGTAGCTGCAAAACATGTCCTGCGCGGTGCTACTATAATCCTTGGTAGAAATCTTGAGGTGAGATTGTAAAGGACATCCAGGAAAACGCTTTGAATATTAATCCACAGTCCCCCGTTCCTGAAGTTGCTTACTATTATTATAGTTACCCAGACTTGGCTATTTCGAATGGAACATTCATATAGTCATTGTTACTATGATTGTAATTATGCATGTTATTTTGTACCTGTTTTTCAAGATATGTCTGGTAGTTTATGATGCCAGTAACCGTACATCATTCGACAACGTAGAGGCTTGGATCCAGGAAATTTCTCCACTTCTTAGTCCAAAGACACTAGTAGTCATCGTTGGCAATAAGGTGAGACCCTGGGACATGTTGATTATTGACAAGGTTGCCCTTTCCATTATCAATTTACTATATGAAGTAAAGAAGCCAAACACAAGCATTTCTTATTGTAATTACTTTTTGGATACATGACTATGACTTAAGAAAAAACACTCACGATCTCTATTACATAAGAAGTTACAAGTACATTTTATAAGGCTATAGTGGCTGGTGAATGTTTTCTGTATCTGAATAGACTCAAAAATAGCAATTGTTGAAAGCACCCCTGTAGTGGAATTAAACCACACCCATCAGTGAGTCTTTGGTGGCTGCGGTAAAGCAGAAGTGAAGATTTGCTGCTGACACATTTCTGCTATTGGACTGCTTTAATGTCGTGGTAAACACTAAACACTTTAATTAATAAAAGAACTACCGCATACACAACTGAAGAAGGAAGGAAGAACAGAAAAATCAGTTTAAAAAACGGATGGACACACCTAAACTACGCGCGTACACATAGTCCTGCACTACACAAATCGCGTCCGTAAAATAACCACTGCTAGAAGAGAAAACACAATGTTAAGCGCACAAACTATGAACGGAAAAATAAATTTTATGCCGTCAATACTATAAACCAATATTTTGGTGATGTCAAGTATTTTTTGTTCCTTACAATTGCAGCATTTCTTGAGTTACTTACTACAATTATGTCTTAACATGACAAGTTGTAAGCAAGCAAAAAAGTAAAATTTAACAAGGTTGAGTATAATGAGCTTGATCTCTTTCCAAAGTCAAGGCGAAGGGGGATACACTCTCTTGTATTTGGCGATTTTCAATTTAGTTTTAGGATTACTACTTCCACATAAAATACAAAATTTGTAACCTTTCCGTCTATTTTTAGCAAGAACGATCCATCTGCGAATTTTCAACTTACAAGGCCCTTGTCATGCGGCAGTTTTACCTTATCCCAGTATGTCAAAAATTTGAGGACTTATCTTTCTCTTCTTCAACAAGGGCTGTTAGGTTATAAATTTCATATTTTTATAATTACATAGTAGCCCTACTATACTAAATTTTTGTGCATCATTTCTGCATTTTAAGTTCTTACCTGCCATAGATTTGCATGCACGCATTCACCTTTGTAGAAGAATAAATTCAAGTATAACTGATCTCCAGTTGAACTGCTCTTATAGATATATTTGTTTGTTTGTCTACTTATTGATATCTTGAGTGTATTATTTTGATCTCCGTGTTCTGCACTTGACATTCACCTTGACTTCCGTAATTGCCTTTAACAATTGTTTATTTTCATTGTGCTGAACATGAACATGATTACTTTTAGAATTTTTTTAACTTAATATTTGGTCACTTATGATGCTCCATAAATGGACCATCATGTGGACAGCCCTCCACAAAAGGTCCTCCTACTTCATACAAAGGTTTCTGCAACCGCAAATCTGGTTGAGATCTTTGCAACATCAATCTTGCTGGTTGTGTAGATTTTTATTGACCCTTCTGTCACTGCGTGTTTCGTTGCTAAGCAGACACGTCTTGGCGTGTGTGCTTTGATTTTCACTCCTGTAAATCCTGAAAAGTCAAAATAATCTAAGTTGTTCAACATCAGATCCATATCGAAATAATTATTATTGGTTGAAGTTAATACGACTTCTCATCATGGATGCATATGTACGTTCCTGCAACAAGTGCAAGGAAGCTTTCAACGACTCTGAAAATGCTCACGATAATTTCCAAGATTGCAGTCACTCTTTGTTTAATTACCTGGGTTGCTTTGCAAAAGTTTCCTCTTTCACGCTATCAGGGACACGTTAACCTCTCCCTCGTCAACATTGCATTGTTGATCGGAATATTTCCCTGCTTGCTACGCAGATATTGCTTTCGGGGGGCAAAGATTTGAACAAGACTCTTTGACCAACGGGAAAATCCAGATATGGCTTTGTTGTCAGCGACGCACTTTCAAGATTTCTATACCAGACTCCCAAATTTTATCTTCAAGCTTATATTTTACTTATATTTTACTTGCAAAATTGCAGTAATGTGTAAGGTGTTATCATCGCCTTGTCTCGTTTAGTTTTGCAATATGTCCTCTTTTTAAAACTACTGAGTTAGATTTTACCTATCTTTGACCAACTACACATCTCGTATGATGCCTATGATGTTGTGCACTAGCGGAGCTGTTATTTTCAACATATAATATATATTTGATACCTGTATTTTTACGTAGTGTGACATTACTAAGAATCAAGTCAAATTGGAAGAGGCCGAATCTTGGGCGCGCAGACGTGGATTCAGGTATGTACTCTTTCTCTTAATATTTTTATTTACTATTAAGCAAAGATTAGTCAATCAATCAAAATGTGAAACAGGTTTTGTTTTTCTGTAAGTGTTTTGATTTATGTTCTTAATTTGTGGATTTTTTGTCATGCGTTTGCGTTTTCAGAGATGTCATTTGGTAGCCATATTTAACTCCTTTTAACAGTAAACATTACACTGAAATGCTTATAGAATCGGGATGCAATTCCCAGTGAAAGCCTCTCTGGCTTAACACCGTCCATGTATTAGTACGAGTTACAAAAAGTGCAGCGTTCATTATATTTCATCCATGTACATTGGTTTTCTGTCTTCCCATTTCTAACTGGTATGCCTTAGCCAACGCGGCAAATTTGTTTACTTAGATCGTGTATGCACTTTTTTCTTTCCAGTCGATAGTTTTAATATGTTGAATTTTTGCGGAATAAATTTTGCTCACTTTAACGAACAACTGTAATCATTAGAATAGCAACCATACGATCATTCATTGATGGTAAAGGTAGAAGCGTTCGCAGAGCACAAACCTCCACCAAGCCAATGGGGTGAGGTGGGATTTCCAGTTTTCTGAATATTCAAATGACCTGTAGTAATAGTCGTCATGGTAACTGCGTTTTCCACACGAAATTTTACATACTAGTTGTAGTTTAATGAAAAAAACATAACCAAAATGGCCTATAGTAATAGGTGACATGATAAATGGGTTTCCCCACGAGGATTTCCACACAAGAAGTCGTGTTATGAAGGAATCAGAACCACAAATATCAGTATTATCTAGAATCCTGGATTTGAACGGGATCATCGCAAAAATAAGAACCAACTTGAGCCAGTTGGTATACCAACATAGTATGAAATTTTCATAACAAAGCCAGTAAACAAACAGGTCCCAATGAAAACATAACTTCCTTGGCGATGGTAATAAGTTGGACCGGATAAGCTCGAAAATACGGGGAGCTAACGCAGACAGATTTTTGGTATTTGCGGATAATAACGGAATGCGTCACAGTGTCGAGCTTTTGGTGATAAAAGAGTCAATCTCCAGACGTAGCTCAATTTGTGGAAAATATGTTTTGTTGATTTCCGTAATTTATGTTTGTGCATAGAGAACTTATTGAAAAAAAACAAGGCCACTCAGAAACAGCAATAATTTAAAATCTCCCTGCAAATTTGCGACATTGCGCTGCAAATAACCTAGAAGCTTTTTTTGTCTCACACTTTGTAGAGTATGAATCTTCAGAAAGGTAAACACAGATATATGGACCTTATGTATTTTTCAGCGCAATCTCGCAAACTTTCAAGGCGATTTTCAAGTTTTTTACTACTTAAAGACAGTTTAAAACTATAGCGAAAGTATTTGCTATCTTTATTTTCACGTCGTTTCTTATACCTCATTTAATTTGCTGTTTCCACACATACTAGCTATTTTGTCATAGCGTATTGTCACGTAATAGGCCATACAACCGTTTCCCTCAATCGATGTATACATTAATTGACTTGAAAACTTAGAACGTTATCCCAATTCCTAAGCCAAACAATGTGTTTTGCCAATATCTTACTATGGCAGCGTTTACTAATATTAGTGGCCTTTAAACCCAAACCTTATCAATTTATTTGTTTAAATGTTTGATTCATGGCCTCTTAGGTCCCGTCCACACCTATCCGGACATTTTTGAAAACGCAAATTTGTTATCCGTTTCAAAGAGATTTGCGTCCACATCTGTCCGCGAATACGACGTTTTCAAAATGTTCCACTTTGGAGAGCGTTCAAAAAGTTAAAAAATATCCGGATATGTGGACGGGATTTTAATCGTTCCGGTTTGTGAATTGTCTTCAACATAAGCTTGTTTGTATGTGACATAATGTTCCCTTTTTTAGAGTGGGAAAACAGCAGAGTATAAAGAGTTTGTTCATTCAGTCATATACAATTTCCGAATTTCTTGATTTAATGCACTTATATAGAAGGTTTATGATAAAATAACCCCAAATGTGAAATTTTGCAGAAATCTGTTTAATATCAGGGATATGGCAGATATATAGTGAGTTCATTTCCTACAAAAGGACTATATTTTCTGGTTGGTCTTGTTCATGATTTCATATACAAGGCCAATAACGTGATTCTTGACGAAATCTTAAACATTCCAGTTGCCATATCTCATTTTCATCATACTCAAATTTGATAAATTCGTTAATTTTTGTGAGTTCTTTGAGAATCTGTTGTAAACATTTGTACATTTTAAAAGTAGATATTTTATGACGTCACATTTCCCACTCTTATGATCTGTTTCACTTATTAGTACTTGGCTTGTCAATGTGGATCATAGTAGCCTTTTGTTTATCATGTTGGAGTAAGTAATTAATTCTTTTTTCAGGCATTATAGAACCTCAGCATCAAGCGGCGAGGGAGTATCTAAAATGTTCAATGACCTCCTATCAATTGTCACGATGTGATTATTGCACACATATCTCCTTGTTATAAGGCAGCTGGAACATGCATTGGTGTGCTACGAATGCTACAGCAAGGCCTCAGCCTTGAAAATCAAAAGATGACACATACCTGTAAATTGAAATAAAAATCCTACAGAGTTAACGGTAGACTGCTGACATGTTTCCGCGATCAATTTCAGGATGTTTTCAGCATTTCAGTTTTGTCAGTCTTCCATCCGAAGAAAACCATCTGTATGAATGATAATATTTTATCAGTTTTTGCCCTTCTAAGCAATGAATTGTTTCAACTTTAGGGTGTGGTTATCAAAAACCATGACGGAATTAAACTAAGCCAATTTAACAAACCTGTGCAATAAATACTAGATTGTAAACAGATTTTGGCCACATGGAACATAGACGTGCTTGGTTGGATGCTATTGTTTTGATTTAAAGTTGACTTGCACAGAGATATCGCATTACATTCAATTTCCTGTTCTAAGATTTCTCTGCTATTGCAATAGACTAAATTTATAAGAAACTTTTAATATTAAATTCCACAAAAATTTAAGAAACGTTTATTACGGAAACTTTTCAAACTGTTATAAAGAACGAGTGTAAGTGCACTTTGCTTCCTCATATTTTCAAGCTTGTGTTTATGTTAGTGGATGAAAAAGCCCTTAAATTCGGCATCGTATGAGAAATGGACATAGGGAGACAGATTGTTAGTCTGTTGACTCCGGGTTTTTTCAAATGTTCAATTTTTTGGTTTATGTTTTAATCTACATTATAAATGACATCCAAACTACCCGGCATATGAGCTATTAAGAATAAATGCAATCCCGTATTAAAGAAAAGCTGTTTGGTAGAACTCAGCTTCTCAAAAATTGAAAAAAGGAATCATGTTGCCGTGCTAAGTATCACTTGTGTGCAGATCAGTCTGTCTTAAGATACGAATCAGGTATTGGAATGTCAATATCTTCATCGAAACATTTTATTAGATATTGTAAATTTCTTTCTGAGGTTTAGAAGAATACATACATCATTTGACAATAGTACTCAAGGTTTTGCTTTTGTAAGTACAAATGCATCTGTATAATCAAGAATGATTTTCGTGCTTGCCTTTGTGTCATGTAAAATTTGTATTTATGTCCTTTGAAACTTATAGTTGTTTTACAGCTAAAGACTTGTTTTATAACTTCATTTCTTCCATATTCTGCTTCTACGTCTGTCCAAGCCTCTTCCTTCGTCATACTACTATGTATAAAGGAGAAGGTCGATCCAACAGGAAGATTTAGGAGTTAATGCTGCAAATGTGTAAACTGACTTTGATGCTTCGGTTCCTACCCAAGGTGGTTCTCCTTAATGGATGTCATTAATGTATAACTTTTGCGCTGTGTTCTACGGAGTATCTTGTAAGAATACAACAGAAGGAAAAACTTCAAGTCAAATATGTACAATCTCTTTAAAACATTAATCAACCTCAATACACTTTGTTATAAACCAAGGGAACAACTAAGTTGAACAAAGTAAGTACTTACAGAATAATCTATTTACAGAGAATAGACATTTCCAATAGACTTGATTACGACCAGTATTTAGTAGCCTAATGCAACATGACCTACCCTCCCTGCGTCAGTTTTGGTTAACTAAAACACTCTGATACAAATCATAAACAATGGTGAAAATGTGCTGAATGCTGCAATATCGACCTCTACGTGGCTGAAGGGTTAAAATACCCAGAATAGCTGGTGAAGCGCGTTACACAGCAGAAGAGTGACTCATAGTCTCAAAAAATTATATACACACACCGCAATCGAATATGCCTGGCAGATGCAAAAACCTTTTTAACAGTTTATTCTCAATATGAACACCTTTCTTCCTTGGTACTGATACGCTACAATTCTCTTGAGACCAATGTTAAATTTACTTCCAAAATTGTGCCAAGTTATAAGGAGCAAAAGAAATATTAGCAGGCAATGAACGTGAAGTTATTTGAACGTACTTGTCATTTGATGGAGCAAATAAAATATGTTCTGTTTCGTAGGGACAACAACCCGGTATAGATCACTGCCCAAATTATTCTAAAAATCTAGCAAGGTGGCACCGGACCAGATATGTGTTTGCTTTCTATTTATTTCTTTATAAATGGTTTGCAGATTGGAATATACTATTTAAATCCAACGGTACAGTGATGATTCTTTAAAATCAACTCAAACATTACGCACATTGCAGAATTCAGTGTCATTTATCTTTTCACTTTCTTGCTTACTATTAGGGAATTATTTAAAGACTGACAGGTGTGTCTTTTGCAGCTACCAATAGGCACAACAGTATGAAGGAATGAGGATTATTGAGCCTTTGAAGATATGCATACAGTTCTAATGCTCATCCCTCTTTTCTATAACTGAGGACTTTCATTTCTTTGGTGTGTCACTGGTAATATGTTTTTTCTTTTTCTTGTGGTAGGGAGTAGCATCTAACTAGACTGTAACGTCTGTGACTATTGGAAAGGCAACAGAAACATTCTATTGTCCAAAAGCAGCATATTTCGTTGTCATTCAAATATACGGAATTATCTCTAAAGTTGTAAGGACTATCATTAATTATGACATACGTATTCTGTGTGTTGATGAGTTGGTTTTCAAACTCAAATGAGTACTAGTCGCTGCCAAAATACGCACAGTTTTGCTATGGTGTTAAGGAAGTAAAAGTTTGTTTGCCTTCCCGTTGTGTTAAATAAGCGTAATAAAAGTTGCGAATTAATGTTTATATCTTTCTATGCTATATATGCTATCTTTATATGCTATCTTTCTTAAATTTCAGGAAATTTAAAGCAAAGGCACCGACCTTCAGACCTGCTTTGTTTAGAAAGATTTGAAATTATTATTTCAAAGGGCGGAATTTCATACATAAAATTCCTCAAGGACGGTATATCTCATTAGAAAGATTTACTTACGTTGCTTTTCATCATTAGGGAAACAATTTATCGTGAAATTGTATTAGACGTAGAGCCTTAAACGTCAATTATGTCCAAATTATACAGTTACTATGTCACGCGAATATTCTGAAGTGGGAGATAAGGTACTTAATAGGAATGCGGAATCTTGTTGAGAAGCTAAAGTATCCTAAGAAACACAGCTCCCTCCAAATTGTATTACTTTTATTTCCCAAGATGTTTTATATAAAATAACTGTGTGCGGTTTGCCTATTTGAGGAACCAAAAGTAGTAATAAATCATTTCTTTCAGGAATAATAGCAAAGGTTAAATGCTATTGAAAGGTTAAGTTCCTATAGTTCAAATGCCTAGCTTTTACTTTACTAAAGTGTAATGACTTTCTACCATATGAGAAGGAACTGCATTGCAAAGATGAGTTAGTATTGAACAACAACATGTGGAGCATGCTCTGTTTTGAAATTGGGGCTTTTTCCTGACACTATCGAGAGCGATGGATTAAAGAAAAGAACATTGATGGGAAAATCCATTCTTACCTTTGTTACTAAAGAAATAAAGATAGTGATTTGGAAAATCTCTGTCCAAGTCTGCATAGATAGTATGTTGCATTCCTGTTCACGGTGCATCGTGCCAGCTATTTCATAGTAAAGTGAAGTTGATCAAAACATACTTGCATGCAAAAACTGAATAAAAACGACTGGTGCAGTTAGTAGTCAGTAGTGAGTGAAACATCCCTCAATTTAATAGAGCTTTTGTCAATTGCAAAAAGTGTGCTACAAAGGCAAGAAAATTTCCCCCTGAGCATTTAAGACTGATTTGTTTTAGACTACATACTTTGGCCCTTGTATTCAAAACCAAATACATATTTCAAATACATTCTTATGTGACTCATTTTCCGTCTTACTATTCTCTAACACGAGTTTTAACACAATAGAAAAAAACTCTACGTATTTCGTGCCTGTCAATGTCTGGCTTTTCATTGAGAATGGGAGTATCTCTTTACAAAAGACATCTAAAGACCCTAGCATCTAAAGACCGTGGTCCATAATCAATGAACACTGGTCATCCTTCCCCATCCCCCCGCCATTTCACAACGCCCATTGCCCTAACATCTAAAGACCGTGGTCCAAAATCAATGATCACTGGTTATCCTTCCCCCTCCCCCCGCCATTTCACAACGCCCATTGCCCTAACATCTAAAGACCGTGGTCCAAAATCAATGATCACTGGTTATCC
>JANTCA010001426.1:0-12013 GCA_024741275.1 Chironex yamaguchii
AGGAGGGCTATGTTCTGGCCCTTCTGGTAGGGTCACCCTCCTAGGAGGGTGACCCTATCTCCATGTAAACAGGCCCTGTCTTGGCTTTACCATGACCATGGGCTATCTCAGGATTACTCAAGGTCTTTTACATGCCACAGCGGGATCAGCACATGTTTTTCTAAGCACTTTATGATAACTTAAAGGCAGGAACTGATGCAGTTCTATCATAACAAGTCTCAAAGTAGTCAATATTCAAACACTAAACGTGATTAGTTTGGGTGACATGAACACACACAACACTCTTCGTCACACGAAATATATCCTAAACATCAACGTCATATCTTAAACAAAAGATCTTGGTATCAGTTGTGAGGGATATTTAAATTGGGTTCTTCTTATATCGCAATATGTGGCAGATGTAAGCATCATTATCCCGATTGTCTTGTTGGTCATTATCATCATCGTTGCTATTGGTTGCCCTCTTTACTTCGCAGATTGCCCACTATTTTTTCTGTCATCGCTTATTACCTTTACACTTCCCTATGTGTACTTTTCAGTCCATACCTTCATGACAACATTCTATTTTTTGAATATCAGGGTTGGAAAACGAGGAGCAAAATTTTGAGATTTATTTTGTTGCAAAATTGGAAATCTTTTCTAGCAAAGTCAACTACTTGTAACAAATCTTTAGATTACATGTGGGGTTAGGTAGGATGGTAATGGGTATCGCTTCAAATGCATGCGGAAGTCGGCAGAGGGCTCTTATATTAAGAACAGAATTTATGGTATGATTATGAGCACTAGGGTGTCGAACCCGGGTCTCACGACTGCAAATCTGACGCCTTTGCTACTGAGCTAGACAGTTGAAATAGCAATGACTGTGAATTATAGCCCATTTCTTACAGATGCCCCTTGGCCCACATAAATCCCCACGAGAAAAATACATGGGCGTCTCGCCTCTATTTCTAAAGTGTGATAATGGAATGTTCCTGTTTGTGACAGACAATGCCTCGTGACTTTACCTGACGTCATCTGATCATTTGCCTCGTTTCCATTTCTACATATCAAACAGGAACATAACATTTACATTGACCTAAGGTTTTATTCTGCAAGTGTTGCAAAATGGGTGATCAAGTTATTTTGCTGCTTTTGATCGCCATTTTGTTACCATACATAGTGGAGGGTGCTACTGTCTCCTGTGGGACATCAAAGTTTACAAAATCATCAGGATATATAACATCGCCTGGTTTTCCAAATCGATATCCGCAAAGCAAGTATTGTATTTACTCCATAAAGGTAGCATCTGGCAATAGAATTGAACTGACTTGGCAAAAATTTGATATCCCTGGTTATATGCCTGACTGCACACGAGATGATGGTTCTTATGTCGCTGTTTATATTGGGTAAGTGGTTGAAGGTACAATGACATTTTCTACATTTTCTGTAGGTCCCGTTTAGGGCAAAATTTGAGAATTTGATATCGACAATGATCATTAGATAACATCATGTTTTCTAACATGAGTTTCTTTTGAAATTGAAAAGACGACCCGTGTTTTTATGCAAGGAATTGCTAATTAGCGTTTTATTTTAGTATTATCTAAGGAGTGGCTTTGAACGTATTTGCTACAGAATGCTTTGTCGTGTCCTCGTTGAACTGACAGTTAAGACTTCTCCCCAATGTTGATTGTGCTAGAAGGGAATATTTTGTAAGGCCTGTATTAAAAGTCAATAAAATTTGAAACCCTTGTGTCTTTCAATTTTGGTCTGGGTTTTTCCGCAGCAAATGGATTTTAAGAAGTGTTGAAGATAAATATCCTTTCCCATTTATGCATTTGTATGGACCGTATGATTACAATCCTTATTTGGCCGTGAAAATCCTCGCCTGTGTTGTGTTCTCATTAGTGATGCGATGGCATGCCTTCGCAGTATGATAGTTTTAAATTGCCTCCAAACTCATGTAATTGTGAAAGATAATCTTTTGTATACCCGCGAGGCTAATCATAAGTATGAATGAAGCAGTGGGGTTGCCATGCCGTAAAGATGGTAACAGGTGCATTTGTCATTAAAAACAGCACGGCAAGCACTTGAGCTAGTATTCACCTTTGGCCAGTTGGATTTGTCAATGCTCAATGCTCTAGTAACAAGCATACATCTTGGTGCTTTACAAATAAACAGTTCGGAACGATTCTTAGACAAGTGCTTTAGTTATACAATCTTGTCATAAATCCTCTGCTGCATCAACAAACCAATTACCCGGAAGAGCTTTTAAAAATATCTTTCAAGAGTCATTAAAGTGATGTTTTATCATTGTGTGGGCAAACTCTTGTTGGTTTTGGGCTGTAGTGTTGTAGCACCAGAGGTGTTGATCGCTTAGCAAATTTCCCATAGTTTTGATACTCTAGTAATAATAGCTGCTTGTATTGCATTCCAGCTGTTGTCAATGTGGTCACATTATACTATAGCTTGCAAGCATTTCTTTAGATGTGTAAGGTTTGTCCTTTAAAGGGAGGCAAATTTGAATTTTTCTTCATAGCAAAAGTCCTCTTTGGGAAGTCTAAAAATGATTTGCCATTCTGTCTAACAAAAATGCAATTTGTAAAATTAAAATTTGTAAAATGCCCATTTTTATGTTCAAAGTTGTTTTCATTAGATATTGATTTTCAATCAGGAGTAGGCTTTTGCTATTTTCACTGCAAAATTACAAAATCTTCTGATGGATGTGATATGGTCAGTTTTGCTTTACCCACCTCTACTTGATTGTCATACACTCAAATCATACATTATAAAGTAACAAGTGTTTTCACTTTCACAGGGAGCTGGCAATGTCTGTTCCATGTACACATTAACACAACTAAATGCCAACTGTAACATTTTTACTACTTGTTTTCCTATGCTTTGAAAAGAGTTTTTTACTTATATAGGATCCAGGTCTTCATTGCCTGTGAACTGCACAAAAGTGACTTGTAAACACAAAATTATGCTGAAATATTTTGCCTTTTTACCTTAACATACTCTGTGATTCAGCTAAACAATAAAAGTCCATATTGTTTTCCAATATGGCTCCACCCAAATGGCTGATCATTTTTCACATCAAATATTTAACACATCAATTGGATTCTGTAGACAGCAAGAATAAGGGGAAAAGGCATTATACATACATGATGAATATTTCTGTTGTAGTGCAGGAGGACGTAAGACACCTGAAGACTTCTACGTTATTTGTAATGCCTTGTGGGTAATGAGAAATATCCTTAGATTGGGCCTCAGCCAAGTAAAGTCTTCATTTCACTAGTCTTAACGAAAGGAATATTGAATACCCACCATTGATATTTAAAACGAAAGGTTGATAAGAAGATCATAGAGGTAGCTATCATCTGTATGGGTGCATACACCCAAAGGGAATCTTAAGGATGGTCCATCATGTAACAAATTGTACATAGGATAACCTAGAAAAGCATCTTTTCTTCTTGAGTTCATGACAGACTGTAGCTGGTGCTGTATGTTGTAGCATTTTTTACTAGTTTTCTTCTTTTTATTCCTCAGATGTACCTCATCATTCCTGGTATCAAAGTTTTGTAGTACAAATGCTGGCAAGCCTCATACAATTTTTTCAAGAGATAATTGTATGAAGATTATTTTCTCAGCGGAAGGAAAGACTGGCAATGGTTTCAGTGCTTTTTACAAATCAGTGTCAGCATTGACACCTGCAGCATCAGGAAAATGTAAAGAGTAAGTGCCTTAGTATCTTTTTTACCGTTTTTCCAAAACTCTTTTTCTTTTCTTCAACATACCTGCAGTCTTTTTATTATTGTGCTATATGTTCAAGTGTCAAGTATTTTGCATAGTATACATGCATAAACATATGTATAGCATGTAACACTGTGTAATATAGTATCTGCAGTGTTATTTTGAGCAGGTAATAATGATTCACATCTATTTTATTTACAGAGACCAAGAAATCAACTATGTAGATCAAGGTGTTATTATGTCACAAAATTGGCCTCTGGCTTATCCAGATATAGATGAATGCAGTTGGGAGATAAAGACATCTTCAAACAAAGTTGTCAAACTAAATTTTATGGATTTTGATGTCTATTCTATTTCAATCTACTGTCAATATGGTGCCAATGATTATGTTAAGATTAAGGGTAAGTAAGTCAATATGAGTTAAGTGGTAAAACTGATATGATAATGAGAATAATTCACAATTAAGTGGTAAACTGTAAGTCGGTATTATTTATTGCAAAAATTCCAGAGTGTAAATTATACTATTATCCCATGGAAAGATGTCGCAAATTCTTTTACAAAAAATCAATCTGGCCCAAATTCTTGAAAAGCAAATCCAGCTCTTTTCATGATGGATTTCACTATCAAAATTGCTTTACTGTGCACAAAAAGGACACTGTATGTTACCGCATTTAGGTAATGTTACTTACTTACCTATTTACTTACTGTCTCTTGAAACCACATTTTGTGGCATAGGAGCTACCAGATGGTAACAGTGTTCTTCACTATGCATCTCCACTGGTCACAAAACTGTGCCACTTCCATGCATTCTGTATTCCAAGTCCCCCATTTCGACCCGCTTTGTTGGGGGTGGCAAACAAGAGGTGGAAGCAAGGGTATGACAGAATGGTCCCATGTGTTGAACAACCTCCTCATGGTCTCTTCCAGTTTGGTTTTGGCATTACCAAGGGCACTGCTTTTGCCAATCGTAGTTTGGGCTTGCTGATCACATTATTCATTGATTGTTTGTGATTGAATCGGGTTCCTATCACTTCATTAGGGATTTTGTCTATGAGTGTCAGTCCAAGACAAAATCGCAAGCAACAGAGTTCAAAAACATCTAATTTCCTGGCTTGAGCTGCTGTGATTTGCCAGGATTCAGCTCCATAAAGCAGGATGCTTCAAACTGAGGCATTATACGCCCTTGATTTTGTTTTTAGGGATATGTCTTTTCACTTCCAGAGCTTGTGATAGAATTTGTGAAATGCCAGTTGTGCCTTTGCAATTCTCGCTCTTATGTCTGATGTTGAGGAACCACGACCAGTTATTTCACTACAGAGGTATTTGAATTTTTCCACACATTCAATGGTTTCTCCAATTAGTGCAATAGTTGGCTGGTTGCAGCAGCAATGACTTATCTTTGTTTTGGATCTAGTGATCTTTAACCCGACTAGTTTTGGGAAGTGGGCCACATTGCCCAACATTTGTTGCATGTTTCTCTAAATTTGATAGTAAGGCAATGTCATCAGCGAAGTCCAAATCTGTCAGTCTTTCCCCTGGGCTAAGTTTATTTCCAAGATCATTTCTCACATCAAGCGCTTTGCTGAGTACCCAGTTGATTGCACAGTTGAAAAGGGTAGGAGACAAAATTGAACCTTGTCAGACCCCAGAGGCAATGCGCATTATATAAAATACCTCCTTGGCTATATCAAACACTTACAAAATGGTGTTGTATAATCATGTCTAGACGGGATGATCTAAAGCAGAAGAATTAGGGGTAAGCCACCAATGCATGTACAGATGAAGAAAGTTAGTGATAATGATGATTTAGTTTTTGTAAAGATACCTATGAGGGACTCATTAGAGCCCATAATTGTATTGATCACATGTTACCTCCTTTTTTAGGTAAGGATTCTCGTTTCACTTCATCTGAGAATAAGAGGTACTTTTGTCAAGCCAAGAAACCATTTTCACTGAATACTCGATACTACAGGCTGGAGATTGATTTTAAGGTTAAGTCAATTCCAGTTAGACATACAAGAGGATTTGCAGTTGGTTTTATCACCTATACACCTGGTGAGAATTTTTTGGCATATTTAAAACTGTCAGAGAATCTACATTGTCAACATATGACACTGTAGTCTCCCGGGAAAGTGGAGATTTCATTATTGATGATATAATATCTTTTAGCAAATGCTGCTGTTTGTGTGACAAAAATTTATTCAATGTTCAATGTATCAATTGACTCTACAACAAAAAAATTACATGGAAACTGTCACACACTATATTTTTATATTTTTGAGTGATTTTGATTTATTTTGTTACTCCATTGCCATAGTTTAATGGTTTGGCATGTTTGCCGATTGGTGTAAAGATTTCAAGGAAAAGTTAAAGAGCTCATTGTAATTTACAATAACCCTAGTTTTGTGCAGAATGCATTGGTGCTGGAAATGTTTGATAAGACAGGTATTAGCATCTTTTGGAAGGGCATTGATGCTGGAATATTTTTTTTCATGAAAAAGAAAATGGTCCTTTTAAGAGTACCGTAGCAAAAACCTAGCAAACATATTTGAACAATCTTTTTGTGGTACAAAACTTGAAAATCGCCTTGAAAATTTGCGACATTGCGCTAAAATCATACTTAAAAGCTTATTGGCACAAAAATTCATATACTACTTAGCTTTTTTGTGTGGTAGGTACACATTCCTTTTGAATGGATGGCAAGATCTTCCTAGTCGTGAAAACAATTCCTGGATTGACAGAAGAGAAAAACTTACCTCTAGCTTTTTTAATCTGTGTTTCTATGTGAATAGAAACATTGCCTAGCCAAGGAAGGTTTAGGTATACAGGACATTTTTATGCCCAAAAGGCTTTTCCATTTCAAAATCAGTGATCTTTTCTCAAAGAATTTTAGAAACAAGATCCTCTGGATACCCTTTTTCAAGGACAAGAGATTTTATTTTCCCTAGTTCTCAATTTACTTTAGATTTTAAACAGATACAAAGAGCTCTATAGGCAAGTGTTTTGATGAGGTTGATTTTCCTCTGTTTTGGACAAAAAGAATCCCAACGAATGTACTGATAAGTAGCTTTGTGGTAAATTGTTGTTTGTAAATTAGTGTCAGTTTTTTCCACCACAACATCAAGAAAAGCTAATAAACAGCCTTGTTCTTTTTCAACAATTAAGTATTTGGAAAAACCTGTCGCATTCCAGTTCTGTTTTAAAGATGGCAAAGGTGTAATCAACATAGCGAAAATAAACAGACAACTTTTGGTTGTTTGCTTTTAGAATGTGCTCCTCATGATATAAGGAAGATCTTGCCATCCATTCACAAGGATTCAATAAAGCTTAGTAATATATGAATTTTTGTGCCGATGTGAAGCTTGGTACGTAGGTCGCACTTCTCAAAGATTGGGTGAGGGGATCAAACAACATGTTCCAGCCACTTTACACCAAGCATGAACTCCTCCTAGAGAACAGCGATTTCGCACTTTCAAAGCAAAAATGACCTCAAAAACATGCGATTCTGCCATGGGCCAACATTTACTGGAAAACTCGTAATGCGCCAAAATGTATAAGGGCAAGAATTTACAGATAATTGGCACAGCTAGATCATCCTTTCATCTAAGTGTATTGGAGTCTGTCTACATTAAAACAAGAAAACCAGTACTTTGTAGGCAGAAAGAGTTCATTTTTTCACTTGGACTCTGTCAATAATGTCTTGTGTCTTCATTTCCTCTTTCTTTCTTTCCTTTCTTGTATAGGATTGGCTAGTGTTGTTACATGTTTTATATAAATAGGTTGCCATGTACTTATACTTTCTGACGTGTCAAACTCTGAAGAGTGTCAGATTAAAAAAGCTTTTAAGTATGATTTTAGTGCAAAAAATCAACGTGATGTTTATATATACTCACGATGGCAAACAGAGACTGTCTTAATGAAAAATTATCAATTTTGTTGAGAACGCATTTTGAAGTCCCAGGTTTTAGGGGCTGAAAACAATCATTGTGGTAAGGGGTTTGAATTTACACAGCTTTGATAATAAAATATGTGCTGATGAAGATAGTGAATTTCGCAAATTTTCAAGGCGATTTTCAAGTTTATCACAAAAATATTGTTCAGACACTTTCTATTAGGCAATATTTAGTGAATATTGGTGGCTTTATTTTTGTTACTAGCAATAGGATGAAACAGTGTCTGAAATAGTTATGACTGGAACAGGCATTTGTTTGACATTTCTACCAGGAAAGTCTGTGCAAACATAGAGATTCCATGGGAAACATTCCCGAATATTGTGACTCTTGATTTAAGCATGTTGAAGAATTAGTACTGTTGATTGAACAAATGACTTACAGGTCGTGTGATCTTCTTATATTGTACACTTATTAATGATGATAATTGCTAATACTTCTATCAAATCCTTTGTTTTAGTGGGATATAGTTCCAGCACATGGCGGCTCTCTACTGGAGCAATTGCCGCAGTCATAATCGGAGTAATTGCAGTGGTTCTTTGTATTGTGTGTGGGTGCAGGTGGTTAAAACGTCGTCAAGCTGATCAAGGTACAAGCCACTTTACAGTTATTGGCAGGCCTCGTGCCAAGGAGCCAGATTATGGCACTCAGATACCCAGCTCGGCACCACCACCTTACAGTGGCCCAACAGATTCAGCCTACCAAGGTATGTTTTTTTGGCATCAACGTGGTATGAGTTGTCTGGATTGTACTTGCTGTCTTGCAAAACTCCAACCATTCTTTGTTATTGATATGTTTGATTCATTTTTTGTATAATAGCTTTGTGTTCTTTTCTTCCTTATCAGGTTATCCTGCATACCAAGGACCTCCACCAGTTGCTGCAACACCATATGTGCCAACATCTGCATCTGGGTATGGCCCACCATATCAAGCAACTGCTCCCTATGCTGCTCCCTCAATGGCTACTCCAGGAGGCATGGGGCCCCAGTCATCAGAGAAGCAACCTTTATACCCTGGCCCAAGTGCCCCTACTTCCTATGCACCTGGCGATCATCAGACAGCTCCATACCCACCTGTAACCACAGTTCCATATTCCTCGGCGGCATCAGCTCCATACCCACCAGCTCCAAGTGGTGCACCACCTCCATATTAAGTTAAGAGGTTTGTTTGCTTAATAGTACGCGGATAACTCGAATTAACTTAAAACCTAAATGGATTACTGTAATGCATGATGTTTTGGGTTCTTTACTGACATTTCATCTATCTTTCACATTTTTGTATTTGGTTTACATACCAATCCCATTTTGTTATTTGTTTGACACCATTTGCTAACCAGTATTGGTTTCATCCACGATTTGCAATAATTGACCAGTTCCGACATCGGGTTGAGCAGGTTACGTAATGGATACATTTATTGATAGACGCTGGTATGAACAGAGACGGTGGACAGAGAAAGACTGCGGCGCCAACCCTCATTTTTTATTATGGATTGTATTAGTATGGCATGCTTAAATGTGCTTCACTTGATTTATAGTCAATAATCTGTGATAAACACGTGATCTGGCATTCATCTTATGTGATATGGCAAAGATGTCATCCGTGAGGTGTGACATGGGTTGCATCAAATGCTCAATGTGCAAAATCCAGGTCATCCTGGGGATACTGTGTGAGGAGGGTGGCTAGATGGTGGCAGTGGACATTCCCTGGCATTTTCAACTATTGTGTTCTTTGCTTGGTCATTTGCGAGAGGGAGAGAGCCCTCGTTATAGCTTTTTTGTTGACATGGCTTTCATTAGTATTTTGGCCATTATATCTCTCAAACTCAGTTGATTGTTTGCTATTAATCTAAGTACTTTTCACAACATGAAGAGTAGTGTACTTATATTTGTAGTTGGGGATCCTTCAACTAGCATACACATTGAAGATTAGTCAAGCTAATTAATTCACCTTTAAAACTATTTAATATTCAATTTAATGTCATAACTGGTGTTGTCACGAAGAATTTAATGTCACGAGATATTTAGTACTTTTTGCCCTTCGCATTACTCAAGACGTTTATTTTTGCAGTTTCATTGTCACCGATAAATTGTGGACCCTTTAGCAAAGAATTTTGGAGTATATTGAAATTGTCAAGATGTTTTTAAGGTGCAGCCATATTAGCACAAAAATGATGTCAGATTAAGTCGATTTGACGTCATTTTCGTTTGTCTTTCATAGTTTATCCACGGCAAATTCTCTGTGTGATGATTAGGAAATTTTCCCTTAAAGATTTTACGTAGAAGGAACAAGGTAGTTAGCAACCTGTGGTTTACAGGTATAGTGTCCTTGGCCCAGAGTCACCTGTGTGGTTTGTTCAAACTTGCACTAGATGTCTGCTGTTATCATTGAAATATTTGTTTTGAGGAAACAATGATCTCCTTGCATTTGACTGAAGACGTTTTCACCAAATTGAGCATGTTTATGCTTATCTGGGCCGGAATATACGAATAGATTAATTTCGTTCTTTATCTTGTTTGCATGTATATAAAAAAACTTATGTAACAAAGTTGTATTGCTATTATGATTCGTATGCATAAAAACTTAACATGTTCACGCTTTATTTTGGAACTAGCAGAGAACATCTAATTTGCTGCTCAACCTCGTACTGAAAACGAAATTCCTCTTAAAATCTTTCCTTAAACAGGTTTGTTGCATTTAAATAGTAAATGATTATTAAATCATACACACAGCGATAAGGCGAACAGTCTCGTTATGAATTGAGTCAACGTGATAACACTCTGAATAAGAATGGCTGGGGCTTGCTTAATGGACGTCCAAGTAGTTTTATTTTGGACATGGAAAGAAGGAAGTTAAATTTGACAAATACCTCTGTCATAATAAGCGCAACTAAGAATTGATATGTATCAAAAGCTCTCTCTGTGTTTTGTATATGTTTGGCATGAAGTACTGTACCAGTTAACTAACGCCTTTGATGCAATAAAGTACTATTAATTAGAACCAAATCTGGAAAATGACTATACGGATTATGATTCGCGGAGAGAAGTGTCACTGTTTTGCTCAGTACTTTGTCTTGCTTAGTCTATGTTTTATTCAGTTATCTATTTTCATAGTTCGTGTGAATAAGAGGGTTAAAATAAGATATTTGAGTAGAATTATCTATCTTGTGCAATATATTTTAGTTAATAAGTCATCGTGACTTGCAATGCTCTTGGGAAAGGCGGTAGGGTGTATCCAATGGCAACAAGTCCCAGTTTCTAATGTTACTACCCAGGGAACTCGCCCATTTAATAAGTAATGTATTGTAGTGTGATCACGTGGCCTCTACAACAAAGGCACTTAGGTAAAGATATTTAAACGTTAGATTTATACAGCAATGAGTCGAAAGAAGAATCCGTGACGATGCCAATTGTAGAGGCATTCAATGTTTTGTTGCAGTAGCGGGGTTAAATCAAGATTTTTTGTGGTGAATGGCAGATGCACTTCGGCCGAACTAGAAGATATGTGTCGCAAGTCAGGGTAGTTATGTGGTTAGGATTACTGTCAATTTCTTATCACGGTAAGGCGCCACTTTTCACGTAAAACCTTATGATATGCGTACAGTAATCTGTTACTCACTAGCTGAAATATCTACCATTATTTTTTGACAAAGTTACACCTTTATATTCCTTTCAAATCATATGCTCAACAAGACAAAAGCAATTTTCCTCCGTTACTCACGATCTGAGCTTGGTTTTCATTGCCTTACTAAGTCTCAGGACACCCGTAAAAGGCGTATGAAATCAGACGATATCAGACAGAAGAGCATATGTCAACGCTGATGAACCTTTGCGTACATAGATAAACAGGAGATCCTTGGCAAGAATATTGATGATACTGGCATTAAAACAGGACAGATGGAACGAATCTTTTGAAAACAGGTTGATGGTGCATTAACCACCACGTACGTTCAGCATCTTCTTCCAATTTGCTTAGACCGATTAGCTCCTCGTATGATATCTAAACCAAGGCTATGTGCGTCTACTGCCTGTCTGCAAACGTGTCGTGTAGCTATATGCGCCCACTGGCAACGTGCTCATGAGCCAAATAGATACGTGCGTCTACTGACTGTTTCCCTACAGTGTCATGTAGATATTTGGGTCTAGTGAGTATTTACTACTGTGCCATGTAGAAATGTGGGTCTACTGACTGTTTACTACTGTGCCATGTAGATATGTGCGTCTTCTGAGTGTTTACTACTGTGCCAAGTAGATATGTGCATCTACTGAGGGTTTACTACTCTGCCATGTCGATTTGTGCGTCTACTGATTGTTTCCCTACTTACCATGTGGATACTT
>JANTCA010001427.1:1332-32744 GCA_024741275.1 Chironex yamaguchii
TACGATTTTCTGGTTATCTTGGGTAAATGTCAACATTTTATTAAAAACTTCAAGTCTCGCTAACAAAGTATTTAACAAATGTTAAAAGCTTTAATTATGGTAAAAACATAGTTCCCCAAGTAAAAACAAGTGAAAGTTAGTCTTTGACTATCAGGTGACTCCCTGGTCACTGGGTGACAAACATATTTATTTGCTTTTGTCCAGTTGAGAGACCCTTAAACGCCAAGGAAGTACGAGAGCTTCACCCTAGCTAAAACACAAAAATTATGCTATAAGATGCTCCGTTTTGCAAAACGTGGTACAGAAGAGTAGACCTTTTTCTTTTTTTCTCACCAAGCCAGCTGAACAGCCACATGTTGTAGGCTGGTAACATCGAATTCTCTAAACAAACCCCAAAGCTAAAGAGTCAATGTCTTGTGTGAACTTATCCTTGAGGCAAGTCGAAAAATTAAAATGGTGGAATCGTTTGCACCTCTTTGGTGAAAACGTACTGATAAATCTTGTTTTCGTCTACCGACATCGTTTCTCCAAAATTGTAAGAGATTTTAAAAATCAACTGACAAAACCTTTTTTGCCGGGGTAAAAGTTCTTTTGTCTCAGTAATAATTGTACGCTTGTAATTGTGTTATTGGTATAGGCCCAAGTCAAATTAAGAGAAAAGAGGTTTTATTTCTGTTATTAATTACATGTTTGCCTGGCATGTGAACAATGCTCAAGTAATTTCTTTTCTCCTTTATAAACAACCCACCATTCATCGTCACAATCCTGTCAAACAAATATCTGCTGATTGTTTGTTAGGATCTTAGGAAAAACAACAAATTATGCAAATATATCATGAATGGATATTTTTCCTTTCCATTGCTCGTGTCTACGTATCAACACGCCACTATATTACAGTTTTTTAAAAGCTGTCTTACAGGATTTTAAAAAATTAACTTAAATACATGAATGGTTCCATTAAAGTTTCGTTTATTGATTGTACTTATTGACCCCTTTTCTGTTGTGTTGACTATTACAATCATAACTTTACACCAATTATTAATTACTACTATCCACTTATCAATATTATTCATTACAGCAATACGCCTAGGCATATCTTAAGTTAACTCGTCACAACAAATTAAGAGCAGTTATATGTCTACATTATGTGAGTAACAGCCATCGTACATCACGCCTTATGTCGTAAGCACTATTCCACGCTGTGTTTCAAGAGAACATTTTCGAATCTTGGGGATTGCAGGAATGAGGTGCTGTCATCATTTATGTATTCCAGTGCATACCTCCGCATTGACTGGAAGCGACCTCCCTCAGAAGAGGTGTCTTAGGCTTTGTTGTGTTTTCATTGTGTTGGCAGCCACATTTCTGGAATAACTTGTGCTTTTGAAGTGATTGTTATGTAGTAGGGAAAACCACAAATAACAATATTATCCTCTATCTTTTTGTGGTACAAAACTTGAAAATGGCCTTCAAAATTTGCGACATTGAGCTAAAAACATACTTAAAAGCTTTTTTCGTTTGACACTCTTCAGATTATGATTCTTCAGAGAGGAAAGCATATGTATATGGCAACCTATTTATACGAAACATGTATGAAAACTAGCCAATCATAAACAAGAAAGGAATGAAAGAAAGAGAAAATAAAGAAACAAAACATTATTGGAAGAGTCCAAGTGAAAAAACGAACTCAGGTAATTATCAAGAAAATCACCAACAAAATTAATAGTACCCGTGAAATTCTGGAATGGTGTTCTATACTATTCCAGGTCAATACTTTATCGGAGTTAGATCAATAAATGTCGCACACCTATAATGAAATTCTCGACAAAAATTTACAATAAAAGAAGATAAGCATCCTAAAATTGTTAGCCAAAAAGTCAACTGATTCTACACAAGATCAGTGAAATATATTATCCCGGAGAACTTAAGAGATTGAGTGAGCCATGATTGCTGAGGCTAGTGTAAACCCTGGATACACGAAGGACTGTCTATCTTCTTTGTATCGGAGATTAAAATAAGGTGACATATCAATTATTGAATTGATGAATGCGTTTAGTGCAGGCACCTAAAGGTATCATGACACAGTTACTAACAGACAGAAATTCCTTGACCACAAGTTCAGGAAATCTATCTTGCAGTTAAAATGAAAACTTCTACCAAGCTTGCACGTGAAAATAAAGTGGAAATACACGTAACTATAACCATCTTGAACTGCTGCAACATCTTAGAATGGACCGTCGTACAATGAACACGCTATGTGCTAACTTTGTTAAGTGTCTTGGACAATAATTATCTAGCATATTTTGCAAAATAAAGTCCATCAGATTTCTCTTTAAAAGATATCATTTTTGGCCTAGGGCTGGCCGTTTTTGATATTGCTATTTACAGTCATGTGTCACTCATACCATGATGGAAAGGGTTTTCTTCTGAATTATGAAGGGATATATCTTAAGAGAACACTGGAAAAGCGTCTGCTACGAACGTGCGTAAAATCGGTACTGATATGTAGTAAGCGACATGAAACTGCTGCAAAAACGTAGCCCTCGTGAGCCGTTTCCGCGGCATTTAGACGTGCTTGATGACTTCAAAAATCTTCTTGCGCTACTCTGAAGTGGTTGTCACCACCACAGAACTTAGTGTTGGGAACGCGGGACTTTCACGTGTGTAGATTCACCATAGCTTTTTAAATGAGGAAAATAAAGTATGAGAATGAACGAGTAGGGATTCGATATCCATTTTGAGTTTGCTTTGGGAGCTTAGACGTGCAAAAGGTAGCCGCTGTTCACAAAAAGTGATCTAATGACTGAAGTACTGGACTGGCCAAAAGCATAAATCGGGCAATAAGGATGAGAATCCAAAATAAAAGGAAGAATGAGCCTTCTATGATTGTGACATCATTATCCTATGCAGATCATACGATTTCAATGTCAAATGCGCCCTTTTACTTCAAAAGTAAACAGCAAGAAGAGACCCTCATATCAGTAGAGCATATCGCTACTCATGTGAAATGAGCTGGCCACTGTCTCAACAGGTCTGGAATCACAAGTTACTACTATGTCAGGCATGTCATCGTTGATATACGGCTCCTTGTTTAAACTGATATATATTTCCTTATCACTTTCTTCGTCTGTCCCTTGGAGCTGTCGGACTCCTACAGTTTTCTTATGTCCGTCTTTTCCATTTCTCATTCTCAATTTTAAGTTATTAAGTTTTGAGGATAACAATGCGCCTAAATCGCATGGTATTCCGTCCACAGTTGATGATACATTGGGTGATGTACTTCTCTGTTTATATCTGATTGTAGATTGATTTCTTTGATGCAACAAACACTCAATTTCATCAGCTGATCGAGATTTTCGAACAGGTCCTTTGTTCCCATAATGATTGATTTGCAAAAATGGATTGCGTACATAGACAATATTGACTTGATCATGATTCAAGCTTTCTTTATGTTTCTTTTTATCTATTGCTACTTTGTCTATTACTTCAAGAGGTAAATATTCTTTACGGGTGTCCTTTTGCTTTGTCTTTATTTTCATAACACGTTCTTCTTCTATATCATAGTGAAAAATAGAAGTTGGTTTTATCAGGCCTAAATAGTCAATTTGCTTCATCCGTTGTTGTCCACTGGGGTCCATTTTGACTTCACACTACCATCTAGAAGCAGAAAATGAAAAGATATTCCTTCATGACTAGTTATGTAAAGATACGGCTATTATTACTGTACACGTGACCATAATTACGGGTAAATCTCCATTTCAAGGCCCAGTACAATGTAACATGCTTATTACGGTAACCAATGGGACTGACCAATTTTGGCTGTTATAGAAGGGCGGCTGTTCTGTATAGGTTTGGCATGAAAGGAGGGAAATGGTTGACGAAGTCAGTTTTGTTTCTGATAATACATTAATAATACATAATACAACATATACATTTCCCCCGTCAAAATTTATAGCAATTCATGTGCTGGCATCTCTCAATGTGTAGTCTCACAAGTCGCTAGATCTTTCTCCGAGTCTACAACGTCCTGGGTTCCAAATCCAAGCGACACTACTGCGGTATCGTTTATCGCCTCACTAACATTAGTATACATTAGCAGTTTCGGTACCTGAGGTATAGGTAATGATTAAATAATTGACCATTATACGCAAGCAAAATATTAACCTGGTCCCTATGAAATTGGCTGCTGAACGCCTCTGAGAGTTGACCGTTTTATAAAAGTAAATTACTATGTTAATTGTAAAGGCTGGATAATTGATGCTCGTTATGGACAGGCGGCTGTTCTGTAGAGGTGACCGCTAATGCAAGGTATGCTGTATTTACAAGCAAATACTCTGACCGTATTGAGCTTACTCCACAGACGCTATGTCAATAGTATAAACAAATATGACCTACTAGCTCACTAGAAACTACTTTTGATATACCATCACTAGCTTACAAAGCAAAAATGCTTGTTCAATTATCAAGTCAATAAAGCAGTGGAATGTGATATTAAGCCTTACTCATGGCTGTGCTTGTAATTATCACTGTCATGCAGAGATAACTTAGCTGAGAATCAAGTAAATAATTCTCAGAATTCTAATGCATTATGTGTCGCTGACTGTATGTTGACATAGAGGTAACTAAAAAACCTCACTAAGAAGCAAAAATTACACTTTGTAATTGTGTGTTAGAATGCTCAAATCTCGAACCAAATTAACACAAATTTCACTTGCATTAATACAATACGAAATTTGCTGACGTAATTATTTGTCATGCTGAGTCACTATAGATCAGCCTTAGAAGACAAAAGAAGAAAATTTTCCAGTACATTCTTAGCAGGAATTACCTACGACTCACAAGACATAAGCGTTTTTCAAAAATAACTGTGGTATGATACAAATTCTAAGCATATTGTGGAAGGATTTCTGCTTACAAGACAAATTTTCATAACAGATTTTAAAATACTAGTATTGAATTAGTTGAGTTTTTCTCAGTATATGTTCCGTTTATCGATAGAATATAAACCAAATCTTAAATTTTGCTTTACAAAGTAAAGGAAAGCAAGGATTTCGTGCAATGATAAATGTTCTGTTGCATAACCAGGATTTTTGGTCAGCAAATACCAAAAGGGTTTAAAAGTTGTGTTTTAGTACAATGAACCTATTAGAGCTTAAAAGTATAGCAAGCTTTACATCATGACAAATTGTTTAGTCTTTGATAACTACGAGGAAAAAAAATATGGATAACAACTCAATTTACATGATCAGATAAGCTAATTTTAGAGCTCAATGTCGCACAAAATAGATTGTAATTGGTCCATATCAATGAGATCGTCATTGCTTGATCTTGTACGAATAGCCTCGTATTGGGCTTGCATTGCATCCTGTATTGAAGTACACCATCTGCTTCGAGATGCATTGCAGCGATGATGATATTGGTGTAATTCCAAGTATGTATGCGTGAAGCGATGAAGAAGCAGACAAAAATCATATTTGAGGTGATTGTTGAGTTTTCGTCACTCAGTTAGCTTATAACGATTATTAACTAGATTTTTTCGGCCATTATGTCTGTTAAAAGAAACCAGTAACCAGGAAATAAACTACTACAACCAAACTAATTCATCAAACTTATTAGAAAGGAATTGGAAGCAAACTATTATAATGCTGTCTACTATCATCCTCAAATCAGAACATAGCTATATATAAAGTCACTATATATTTCTATTTCTGTTATCTTTTTGTTTTGGCTTTAATCAATTTTAACTCTGTGACTTTCTATAAGTAATTACGAGTAATATACTACTTCTTATAACAGTAGTGAAGGTGGTAAGTGTTTGGAGTAGTATATTCATGCTTTTTTCAGTTATCCTACCTCAATGTACACTTTTGTAACGACACCATAGCCAATTCTGAAGTGACTAAAAGTAAATGTGCCGGATAATCGTCACTAAAGGACAGATGCATTTGTAGTGCCGGATGCGCTGTCAATTGAGCTACCCAAAGGTTGTTTCCTAGAGTGGAATTTGGGCTCTGATGATTGCGTCACCACAATCTTCAAAAAAGGGGTTTCCCTTTCAGATCTTCTAGTCCAGAATATCCATTTTATTCAATGCATGTAAATCCTGGCCTCCTATATCAATGACGACTCTAGCAGCAACTTCTGGTGGTAAAGAGAATTGTTGCGAGTCTGCTAAGCAAACAGGAAACCCCTTATTTCCTACAGCGGAGATTGATGGCTCAGGTTAGAATCCGGATCGAGTCAACGTATTATTTATTTCACTCTTATTGGACTGACTTCTTCTCAAGTGATGATTTTAATTTATATGGGAGCACAATAAACAAACCCCCAAAACGTAGAATTAAAATTAGATAAATGCTTAATAAATAAAAAGGTATTTCCTTGACTAATGTTGTAACAATAGTACAACTCCTACGTTGATTTTCATTCACCTCGTGTATCATGCATAATCAAATTCAGGGTAGACACCGGATTGAGAGCGTAAGATGAATGTTTCATTGGGTTCAAGTATTTTTCCCTCGTTACCTCCACCAAGTGATTATCTTCTTGCCATGGTCTGTTTGTTTGTCTGTCTGTCTGTTTGGACAATTGCATTTGGTGTCCAAATGACCTCATAAGAATCAAAACCAAGTTCTGAACTATATGGCTCTTTCTTTTGTTCTGGAAAACTAACCAGTTTTCTTCAGATGTTGTGACCCAGCTATGATCCAAAAATATGATTTGCATGTTTCATTGCCAATGTAGATTTTCTATACCTTATTATTTTCTATATGGCTTTTGTTTTTTCTGGCATTCTCTACTCCAGCATTTTTCTAATCGACGATAATATTGAAATTAACTTTTTCGATAAAGCCCTGTTCATTGAAAGTCTCCTTAAAACATACCTCCTCTCAAATAAAAAAATAACAACAAAAGTCAAAAGGACTTCAATCATCAATTTGGATTAATACAGCATTCTACTCTCTGTTTCCTCCAATGATGTTTAAAATATTTAAAAATGACAAGACATATCGCATTTCCCAAATTATGCCCATTAAGAACAAAAAGTTTCAACTGGCAAATATTTATACTAATGAGATAAACAAAGTTTATTTTGGACTGTTCGTTGCTTGACAGAACCATTCTTTATATCTAACAGGCCATGTTACTATTTTAGCATACATTTCTCAAGGAAGACATATGAATTCATTTTATCCCGTTTTCATAAAACACTTCTGACACTTTTGGATTTCAGGAGAAATAATTTGGTACCACGAATTCTTTACATAGAAGTAATTGATAAGCTTCTACAACACATAAGGATTCAGGGAGAGAGAGCTCAGAAAGTGCGCTCTAGTCAGGAGGACGTGGATCGTACCTCTCGACTATACCATACTGACAATACATCCAGATAGTGCACGTAGTATAAAAGACAGCAATCCAGCACTTAAGGTATAAGATGTGTAAAATCCCAGAATAGAGTTTTAAAGGAGGAAACGTAAAATATTTTCGATGTTGGTAACAAGAACTTGCGTTTTGTTGCCATCAATCTTGCACAATATGTAAAATTGGATTCAAGAAATAGAGGTTACAAATGGTCATGTTAATAGCACGCAACTAACTATTTTACTGTTGTAAGGGCAAATGTGTCGAACAATTTTTTTGCTCCACCCCTCATGGGGCTCTATAGTAGCCCCGTGTAGTATGGACAGAAAAATATTTTTGCATCGTCCATGTTGCTAATTGGGAAGTTAACTAACGAAGCAGCTGTTAGGTTAAGAAATATGTTTGTTTGCGTAATTACCGTCATATGTGACGTCCCATTTTTCTAGCGCTTTGTGAACTTTGAGAAATATCCCTACTTTCGAGCATAAGAGAAACCCATCATAAGATGCAAATATGGCCTGGTATATTTAAGCTTAACCATTACAGCTAGTATCTATCAATCCTTATGATGAGAACAATCTCAGCAGTGTAGTCATACTGTCTCGTTATTGACTACAGACTATCTGTAGTACATTCTTTAAGTCATTCAGTTATGAAGATCTTTTCTTTTTACATGTCTCTCGTTACGTGTTAAAACCCTTAATGCCCCGCACCAATGCAGGGCGTTATAGTACTCTACGCATGCAAGATATTTGGAGAGAAAAGTAGATTTCCTCGCATCTTAGGTCGTCAAATTAAATGCTGTCAAACCAGTAAAATAGGCTGATGACTTCGGAGTCAATTCAAATTAGTATTAAACCAACCAAACAGCAGATTTCGTTTCAGGTGCAACTGTCTTTGTCTAAAAAGTCTCACTGCATAGCACAATAACTTTATTTAAACTCGATTAAAAACAAACATGCCCTGTAATAAATATGGTAATAATGGGCGCTCTAAGCCGACCCTTGCTCTTCCCCTTGAAATGTTAGGGATAATTTCTAAACTTCATAGTCTCTCAACTTCAAATACTATTTTATTATGTATTATGCTCATGTCATATTTAAAAATTTCGAGACTTACTTTCCTTACAATAGCAAAAACTTTTTCGTACTCTTTATATGTGGTATATATTTATCACCAAAATTTGGACGGAAAATATCTGGTCCTAAAATCGTATCATGCGAAGTTTTTGCTGTCCCATATTTTTTATTGTCAGAAAATAAATCGTTAATATACTACATACAAAATTGCATTCCTAACTTCGATGATGATGGCACGATAAATGTGTTGGATGTTGGACAATGTTTCAAAATTGTTTGCTTACTGTCTCGTTCTTGCAAAGTGGTGTGGGGGACTTAAGTATAGACTATTTCCACTTCATCCATATGTCTGGGACACTCTGGACTCAGCTCATTTCATGGTACATTATTTTAGCCTACTAGGCTTTGCTTTCACAAAATGTATGGTTATGTGTAACTTTCAAAATATGCTTTTACTGACGATCAAGAACAGTGGATGCTGGTTCTGTTGAAGGCGAAAATAGAGGTTGATGAAAACGAACGTTTCCTGTGCCAATCTACAGTTCTCAGAATGTCAAACGTTTTTGATGAAAAAGCAAAGCGAGGCAGTCATTTTCTTCTCGTGGTTTGTGGTAAATCTTGTCCGTAGATAACGTTCCCTGCCGAACACAATAATTGTGTCATGAATATAGTCTTGTATTTTTGTTCAGAACATGGCCGCAAGGATACAGGAGATGTAGTTTCTTGAACCATAACTATTCTTACAGGAAATTATCATGTCTGTAAACGGTTTTTTCTGTATTCCAGGGTGCAAATAGAAAATATTCCGTGAAGTGTATTAAAGCTACAAGGTTCAAAATGGCCAATAATCAAAGTGAATCTATTTGGTGAAAACTCTGGCACAGAGTTTATCTATATATAATTGCAATTAAATTACTACTTACCAAAGCTCAAGCAGAAAGTGTCATAAAATTGGCTACGAAACAGAAGAATAAACTTGGTAATGATAAAATGTTTCCCTCCTCGAGACTGAAATCCGAGTACGGAAAGCTTTTACTTTACACGTTGATCTTGTTTATGATTGAACAAAATGCTCAATTTTCCACCATGAATGACACTTGGCAGCCAAGCAATTATCATCCTCTATCTTATTGTTGGCAGCTATCAATTATGCAGATCACAATCCTATTCTGTAGGCTGCTAATATATCGATGAAAGAACAAACAACAAACAAAGACGGAAAATAATACTCATGTTGCTGTCATATCTTATTGTGATGCAGACAGAAGATGAAAACAGAAAACCACCGAATTGTCTTTAAATACTTAAATATAGGAAGAAAACGTTAAATGTTACTGACAACAATCAAGTGATTACATTCTAATTAGGAGACAGCTGTGATATTAGCAACGAAACAAAAAATTAATCTTGTTGTATTAAAAGTTAAAAGTTAAAGGTTGTTACTATTGACAGAAAGAAAATGAGAGATAAAAGTGAGAATTGGGTATAACAATGATAACAGTGAATTCAAGGAAAGGCGAGCAAACTCTACTAAGTCAACAAAAACGTAGTTCATTTATGTCAAAAAGAAATATTGACCATCCAATTTGAACAAGAGTTAATGTTCAATACATGGATTATTGACTCGACGTACATATTACTCGTCACTTTTCTAATTGTGTACTTTGAGTAGTTAATGATAATCATTTACAAATAGACCCTCTACACTATGACGTCAGTAAATTGAAACGACGAAATGCCGAAGTGTTGCTGCGTTATGTGAGGAAGACTTCAAGCTAATGTCAATTTTCAAGCTAAAGTGTGCAGTCTTATTACGTGGTTATTAGTAAGAGGGACGAGAAGCAGGGACAGAGAACAATAATGAGTAAATATTAAATTGGAAGAATACACAGCAGTAGATAAATGTAGAATACACAGCAGTAGTTTAATGTAGAATACACAGCAGTAGTTTAATGAAGAATACACAGCAGTAGATTAATGTAGTGTATACAGTGAGACAATGTGTTACAATACATAATTTAATGAACGTGAAGTGCTTTTAACTTAGTATCATTTGGTTTGCATTCTGAAATGCCAAAGTTACCGCGGCATTTGACGAAAATGCAAGAAACCATTTGCGTATGAAAGGAAAGATGCTGTTGACACTTTTACATGGATACGAAATGGCAGTCATGTTGGGAAAAGGGAAATTTCTCAAATTAGAACAATTGACATGTTTGCATTTCTTGTGCACAGATTAAACCACTTATAGATATAAAGACTAAAAGACTAGTATCCTTGGCTTACTTCATTGCAGAAAACAACAGCTCTGGTAAAACACAAATACGCTACAAGACATTTCTTTACAACATTTGAATATTCAATTTCCAAAATCATATTTCAAGAAGCGAAACAGAGAATTGCCTGAGCCTAATCAATTTCGCTTCCATTTATAAAACCGAAACCACACAAATAGATCTTGTTCAATAAAAACATGGTAGCAATAAGCTTCAACAACATCATTAAGGTAATAGAAGCCTCTGATCTTTGCTGAATTAGATTAAATCAAACTGGTGCCATTATAATTATATATATTGAATAGTTTACTTGTGTCGCTAGTTCTGTGCAAATATCTGTAGCAAAATTAAACGTATCCAAGTACTGCGTTGAAAATTTGAAAGCTAAAGATCTGAATTGGTTAATTAAGTTCATTGTGTTGAATATACAATGGAAGCTGGATGAGACTCTGTAATTAAATCCTTTCTCAACTATGTCTGGAATACTGATCGATCTACATTTGCACTTGCCTACAATTAATTTCGGTTACTTAATTTACAGTAGGGCTCTGTGATAAATGCTTGTCATATTTTAGATGAAATTCGACAGTGAACAATTAAAAGGGCAAACTCCAAACACCTAGCTTCTCCCAATACAAATCTCAACACAGTGTTATACAACTGAAAGCAACAAGCATAAAGCTGAAAACTTGCTTGAGCAATCACTGACACAAGAACCTTATGGCTAAACGCGACGAGTAGTTTGTGAGCAACGTCAAATATCACATGTCAACAAAACCAGGGGCGGCGATAGCGGCCAAATCATGATAGTTAACCAAAACTGTTCAATCTTGATGTAGAATATGAATTTTTGTTCATTTGTAGATCATAGTGAGCTTGATACAGGAAGCGTCGAAACGTTTCTTTTGTTACTGATAACTACTCAATATGATCTGCCGACAATATGACAAGAGCTCATGTGTCGACGATTTCCGAAATATTGTCGACAGACTTTTTGAAATTCCATTGCACAATATCGGTCTTTGAAATTTATATTTTTACTTTGTCTAAAAACAGATACTGAGAATTGGAACTTACGCTTTTGAACTTGTCGCATTGATTAAATACTCGAACTAATTCTAAAATACTTTATCATAAATGAATTCAACTATATGCAATGCGAAATAAAACATGTTGGTAAACAAATCATCAACTACAACAACGGCCTATTGCAGCAAACGAAAAGATCCACTGAAAAGTGAAATCAATGTCTAAGTATTTCATCTTATTTGGTGTCTTTCGGATGTTATGCGATTGGATGATGGTTTTTCGACAGCCTTCATAGAACAATTTTGTATTTTAGGTAAGTCCAAGTGTGGACATTATTTTCTGTTCTTATATTTGGCTGCCGACGGGATGTCATTAGGTATTGGGGGGCCGCTGCCTCCCATGACATCCCACAACGCCATCCCTGAACAAACTACATTTACTATAGGAGTAGGTTTGAAAAGGGATGGTAACGTTTTATAACTTAGATTATCGAAATGACCGGATGTATGATGTCGCCTTATATTCATTACATACCTAATCATCAATGGCCAGTAAGTACTGATTGATTACACAACCTCAACTTTGGTAGTTTATTGTAAGTATTATTGCTGCTTGATGCAATAAAATAAATTCATTTGCCTAACTAAACGAAAGCTGCTTAAAGCTAGAAGGGTTCCCAGCGCACAAACCTCCGCCAAGCTAGTATTATTGCTCAATTAACAGGGGTCTTCCCCTGTTAATGTGGTAACTGGAATATCCCTCACTAGCACAATGGAAGTTTCATTACTGCAAAAGTGATCTAGAATCCAGGATTTCTCTCGGATCACCTTCAAAAGGATGTCGCTTGGATCAAGACTGATCGTCTGACACTTTTTCATGAGTCTCCGTCCGGTGCGTTTTGCCTAATCCTGCTCACAGACAGACAGATAGACAAACAAACAAAGAGAGAAGCAGACGGTGATCCAGATCACCAAAAAATCAATCATTTATAAGCTACTCATTTCTGACCTATCCTGCAAATTTTGTAAAAATCCTTCCATACCTGTCTGAGTTGCTTTGCTAAAAAGCAATCCAATAACCAATAAGCCCACCAATCCATCAACCAACTAACAAATAAACAAACTCCTATGAAAACACAACCTCCTTGGCGGAGATAATTAGTTCAAGCCAGGGAACATGGCAAAATCTAAGCCCCCTGGTTACCAATGTCTGGACGCTTTCTGGAAAGGTGCCACCGAGACAACGCTACCAGCAGGATCTTAACCAGTAAAAACGTAGACTTGCCTAAGGGGAGCTATTTAGTAATCAACAGAGAGGACATTACTACGTTAGGAATGTAAAATCCTAATTGTTCACCATCAACTCTGACCATATTGATAAACCTGCCACTCGTCATCCTTAAGCTAACATGGAAGTTGAAGCGACTTCAAATCTCATAATGAGGATTGACTTACTGACAACACCAAGGCGAAGTCGACGTGTATACTTTCAACAATTTTTTCCAATCTAATTAAATCCAAGTTCATTTATTTCAAAACAAGGCTCCGTTTATCTTGCTGACGAAAGTCCGTCACAGATTATAGAAAACTTCCTTTACTAAAACTGAAGATTTAACTGAAAATTCCAGTCTGAATTTCTGGGTTTTCTTAACTGTAAAATTAAACTTCTCATTTACAATATAAAATGGGGTAAAATTTACAAGTTCATAGGACATTTTCAGCGGGGGTGGGAGAGCGGCTGGCGAAACATTTTTGAGGCTCTACCTGTTGGGTAACATCAGGGAAAAACGTGTACATAGCAGGAAAGAACACCCTCCAATTGGTCCTTAAGACCATGAAGTGTTGTTCCATTTTTCAGGCACAGAGTGCGTGGGCACACGTAAAAATTAAATATCACGTCTCTGTTACACTTGCTCAACACCTGTATATAGACTTCTTATTCCCAAAGTGTTCCCTCTAGTAAAAAACCTTTGTCTTAAAATTAGCATAAATAAGTTAGTTGATTAATAGATTGTGATAGGAGGTTAAAATGTTGTGGAGATGTTATTTCAAACTATCATCTTATTAATATTTCTTGTTTTTGGTTATTTCTTGTTATATTAAATTTAAAGGGGATAATTTTACTAGTTGTAACAGTTTGATTTTGCAATTCGAAGCACAATTACTCACGTTGGAAGTGAAGAATGAAAGAAATAAATGGCGGAACGTGTTACTTTGTTGTAGTGAATCAGGGCTTTTGGAACAATTTCTAGTGCAATCGTGGCAAATGAGAACATTACACATAGATTTTACTTGGTGAAAAGTACTGTGGAGCGGAGACAAACGCATGCTTCAAGCAAAAGCGAGATCGCTCTCATTTTCGCCAAGACATCCCTGCGTTTACTAATGACATTAGATCTATTGTTAAAAAATTATATGGAGTAACAGAAAGCTCTGTAACTGAATCGATTGTGCAGAATCATATAGTGGGAAAATTGGACACAATCCTCCAGGAAGCAGCAAAATTATTGCAGTTGATGGGCACATGCACTATTGAGGGTCTTTTAGAATTGGTAAATTCCAAAGCGGGACAAACTGCTTACCAACCCCCAATGTTACCGTCAGCTATGGCCGCTTCTTGCATAGATGTTCCAGAAGATCGTACAGGAAAGCTTGAAACGATAGTAGAAAAACTATGTGGGCAGGTTGCTACCTTATCAACTGAGCAAAATCGAAACCAACCAAAGTCGGCTGGAATTGTATGTCATAAGTGTGGCAACCTTAAAAACTTGCTTAAAATGCAATAAAAAGGGTCACACAGCCAAACATTGCAAAGCAAAATCACCTCCAAGCAGAAGTTTAACAGCGTCATCCGGAACCGGGGATCAACAGAGACAAGGGGAGGAAGGGGAAGCTCTGGAAATAGTCCCTAGAATTATGCTTGAAACAGTAATTGCAGGAAAGACTGCTAATATGCTGTACGACCCTGGAAGTATGTACTCAATACTGACAAGAGATGAGTTTGAGAAACTTCCCCATAAGCCACCACTAGTACCAGTTAACAGATGTGGCATTGGAGTATCAGGGGAGAAATTCCAATTTGATGGTGTTGCTCATTTGAATATTGAATTCAAAAGAGATGATGGCAGTTCTTGTAATCGTCATTAACATCCATTGTTAATTAGCTCAAAAATAGCTACAAATATTCTGAGGATGCAAGCAGAACTTCAATTTAAAGGTGCTGTATGAGATCAAGAGAATAGACTTTTAACATTTATTCCCAAAGACGACAGTAATGTAACTGTCAAATATTGGAAAGAAGCTGTAGATGCTACGACAGCATTTGTACAAGTACCAAAAGCCACTGTCATGCCAACCAATGGTACTATAATGGTTCATTCAAAGTTGACCAATTCTAGCTTGAAGTCATTAGCACCAGCATTTGCTTTTGAACCATTTGAAGAGCAATGTGAGGAAATGATAATGAGAGATGTGTTCTTTCCTACTTTAACCAAACATCTCCCAATCCACAATGATAGCCCAGAGGACATCTATTTAACGAAAGGCAAACAAATTGATCTTCTTCATTGCTTAAAGCGAGATTGCGAGGAAAGAACTGGAGATGATGTAAGACAGTCTGCTAGAAAAGTTCTACCGTGCTCTAAATGCCAAGACAATTCCTGTACCAGACGAGTCACTGGATAAGTTGAATGGAGCCAAATACTTTACTGTGTTGGACTTAAACAGTGAATATCTCTGTATACCAGTTGCAAACGGTGATCAAATGAAGACAGCCTTTGTCTGGGCAGGAGCAAAATATCAATGGAGGAGGTTACCTTTTAGTTTAATAGGGGCTCCATTTACATTTGCTGCCACGATGCAAGATGTTGTGTTGGGAACGGAAGATTTCCTTACATGTTATTTCGACGACATACTGATTTTTAGTCAAGACATTTAGTCACATATGTACCACGTGAAGTTTGCACTAATGAAACTGGTAGAAGCAAGAATGCGCATTAACGTAAAGAAGTGCATGTTGATGAAACAAAAGGTGGAGTTTGTCGGCCATATATTTCAAGTCAAGAAGTTAAACCATTTTAATCAAAGATAAAGGAAGTCGTTCAATTTACAACACCAAGAAATGTGGACCATCTTCGTTCATTTTTAGGCCTGGCAGGGTTTTATCAGAAGTTTATCAAGAACTTTGCTAAAATTGCAGAGCCTTTGTACGGATTACTACGACAACGTGCTGATTTTAACTGGACTAAATCCTGCGAGGCTGCATTTAATGGAGTCCAATTCTATCCGCTATATTGGAGTAGGTTTTCTCAACACTACCCATTGTGTCATACACGAAAAGAAGTGATATCTCATGAATTACCTTCCCATTAGTTGCTTAAAGAGCCTTGAATTTGAATAAGCATGCGAATCAAAAGGCAGCACAACAGTCACTGTATTCCTAGAAGTATTGAGTCCTACCATGGCTATTCACAAAAGTTTACCAGTTTCAAATGTGTGCTAGTCACTCTTTATATCAGTCTTCCAATTATCTGTTCCCGCATAGTTGAGCAGTAGGTTTCTTCAAATATGCAAAAACCGGTTTAGTTAGTATCTTCTGCCCCTTCTTCAATCTAAATATCAAGGTATCTGATGAATACCTTTTGTAATTTCGATCACTATCTTTACTTCTCACTGAATTTGAGAAATCACACCTTTGTCTCTCCCCAAAGAATGCGCTGGCATTAAAGCTGTCCCCTCATGCAAATCCGAACCAGCATAAACTAATGGATTGCCTGAAGTTTACTTCCGACTATTACAAGCTTGATGTTACTCAGGCAATCATTCGAATACCTTTGCTGAAACTCCTCTTAACACTCTTAACTCTTAGCTGCTCATAAAACCAATTACCCAGTAGGAAAACCCGAGAATAAATTTCAAACAAATTCTTGTATTTGTTACATAACTTTGAATGTCATTTTCATTGCCTTTAATCTCATTCCCTTAATTCTTTGGGTGGCCACGTGGACTCTTCCGAAGCAACGGTCGGGATGCTATGAGTTCAGTACTGGTCCTCCTTCTGCTTAGAGGGTCAGCAAGGTTATTTTGCGTTGGCACGTGTCAAAATTGAACATGAGAACTCTGATGTATCTCTTTCAGCTGATTTTCGATAGAGACAGGCTTCAGTCATTGACATTAGATTAAGTGGAGAACATATTTTGAGTCAGTCTAATGTTAATTCTGAGTTCTTAATGAACAAATTTCAGACTTAAAAAGCCAATAGGTATAACCGTCAACTCCAAAAAGGGAAGAGTTAGGTGCAAGACATGTCTTTGAAAACAGAAAACTTGATTTCTGACCTTAATTTGACTGGCTCTGAAGATATACAAATGTTGGATGTGCTTTGCTGGGTGCATCACGTAAATAATGCAACTCAAGAGTCTTGTTTAGTCGTCGTAAGCTAACAAACCTTTACAACTTGACAAACTTGGAAGATCTTCCGACTCATTATACCTGGTTGTGGTTAAACTCGTTGGAAGAGTATCTTCCAGATGTAGTTTAGATTTCCACATTTCTTGTATTGATAACTTAATATTCAATGCAGTGGTAGAAAATAAATCAAGTGGACCAAAGCATTTACATGTCATCTCCAAGGCTACTCTCTTGGTGAGTTGGATTGGAAAGATACTACTGAATGATTTTAGACTACATGTGTCTTGGGCTAGGTGTCACAATAGCCCTAAAACCTCGGCAACTGAGGTTTTACTTGGTCTGCCATAATGGGCATGGGAGGTAAATTTCATGGATATGAATAGCCACTCCCTTAAATTCATCTCGGCACTGTTCAACAATTCTCTGGCCTGCTCAAAGTACAACAAGGCTTCCCTAGATGCATAGGTGTTTGGTAAAAACTATTGTCGCAAATGTTTTCTAAACGTTCTGGTGCCGTCTTGGATACACTTTGCTTTAAGTGGTGGGTTATAATGGTCCCAAAGAGGAATAGGCTACACCCCCCAGAATAATACAAAATCAGAACGTGTCAGTGACTCAGAGACAGGTAGGTTAATGTCCTTTAGCCAAAGAAAGTGAGTTGCGTTTCTGTCAGTCTCATTCAAGCCAACTGGGAGGAAGGCTTGACTACTATGGGAAAATGATGGAATCTCAAAAGCATACTACAAAAGTCTTGTTATTACACAGGACCCCTCAGCAAGCAATCATTCAAGCTATTGCTTCTATTGCTCCTGTTTACCCATGCAACAACGGCAATAGGCAACTTAGAAGTATGATGCTCTGGCTTAAAAACACTGTTATGTGGTAGGTGGTGTGGCGAGTATTAAATGTACCCAGCCAGAAGCGAAACATCTACAGCTTCCACCAGACAAATTGACCCCTCCCACACGTGGTGCAGACTGTTTTCATTGATCAGGCTTTGGTTTTGGGCGGGTCTTTGGTGCCCTAAGTAGCCAAACCGGTGTCCGCTGCCTTGCAGTGCAACACAAGTGCTTTACAGAATGCCTGGCTTAGATCGATAGCCGATGAAATTCAATGCTTAGCGGATAGAAATAGCTATTGGCTGTTCCTTAGCTCTGCCAAAGAACAATGTGGACCTCAGAGTAATGGATCACCTCCTCTTCTGCACGCAGACGGCTCTGAACGTATCACAGAGGCAGCCAAAATACCAAACAGGTTAGCAGAGCACTTTCAATTAGTACTAAACACGAGCAAAAATAAGATGCCCCTCTAGCGCCCCACCAGCGGAAAAAACATCTGGGCACAGATTGGCCTCATCAGCCCTATAAGAACCAACACAAGAAACCAGAATGTGTGTAACTATGGATACTTTTGGCCATCATCGCTCACGATGGACAATCAAGAAGTAGTGACATTAATAGTAACAGTCTCCGGATTTACATGCTTGGTGATACCCAATGATAGTAGTTCCTATATAGTGGTATTGTATCATTACTCAAGCTTTTGTATGGAAGTAAGTCTCTCATGGAAAAATCTGCCTTTTAATAAGGAACAATTGTCGTTAAGATCAGGACCTCCGATTTCCATGGCCAGGAGACGTAATACATGCCATTATGGTAGTTGACAGTTGTGTTAAACTCAGTTACAACAATATCGTCTTAGTCATTTGAGGTTTGTCAGTAATACCGACGGACTTCAACGTCCAAAAACGTTTTATTGTCTAGACTTAAATGGTACTGAAGTAGGATCACTGGGGACAACGAGGCATCGAAAGTGTGACCTTGAGAATTTCGGATTCCAACACGTCTTGTGGGAACTCTGTATACCAAACATCGTGGGGCACAAACTGCCATGGTGCCGGTAAAAGAGCGATGCTAGTACAGGTAACAGCTGAAGGAGGCGCCAACCAAAGGTATGCTTCGGTTTAGCTGAAGCACTGGCAGCATCTCAAGGCAGAGACTGGTGGAGGATTGTGAGGTGGTCACCTGTGGTGACCCTACAGCCCGTCTTGAGTGGTTTGGGGACACTTGGGAAATTTCACAGACTTATCTGCTGCAACCAATGCCCTGTTGGAAGCTTGGTATCTTTTAGTATTTGGAACCATGTCTTGTCCAGGGCTTCCCCAAGATCCTGTGCAGCTATTTCTTCTTTAAAAAGTTGCCGATTTCAAGCTTTTGCAGCAATTTTTCCGATGAAAGCCAAAGCAAACATCATCTGGTAATTCCGTTAAGATGGGAACAAAAACAAAGCCAAATTGATCCTCAGTAGCATACAAGACTTTCCAAACTGCGTATGATGTGCTTTTCAGATTCTTCGTATGTCCATGTTAACGTAGAGGTATGCGACTAAATTTGTCCACTGATTGAGAGACATGATACTAAGGACAACACTTCCAAACGGGTTCCAAAATTCTTGCTACTTCAGATGACTACTGTGAAATTTGGCAGTGTTCAGCTTTAGAAGTTGAAAATTGCCGACAAGTTGTTTTGGGAAGAATCAGTCAAATTGTGAACCAAGCAATTACCTTTGAAAGGCTGAGCCCCCAGGAAATTGTTATCACTGGTACGGTATCCTTGACATTTAATGCCAACTCCATGGCTCTCGAAATTTTCACAAACCAATCGTCCTTCGCTAAAATTTAACATTCAGCTGAAAAAACCCTAAAAATTTTGAATTTCCTGCATATCATTGTACATATATAGGCAATGATCCTGATCACGTCCCTTCCATCTGATTAGATACTCTTTTATTATTCTGTCCTATTCAGTCTTGTACGCCTGCCTCAATAATTCATTTACTCGTTTTACACAATTCAAAATTCAGTACAATATTCTAATACACTTAAGCTTGGTTTCTCTGAGTTAACACGAGACAATTTCCATTTAATTCTGATATTACCTTAAGGTTTAATTTCATGTTCGGTTTAGATACCATGAGATAACGTGAGCTAACTAAAACATTGACCCCACGCACTAAAGTGGTTTCCAGTTGGGATTGAAATTACCTGCATTTGAGTTTTGAAACCACGGTGGGTGTCTCACAAGAGTAAAGTCCATTTCTCATGTATCCCAATAATCGTAAAAGTCGAGAATTTTTCTGATTCCTGATTCTTCCGATATACGAGAACGTCCAAAACATGCATCCCTGTCTGTTTCCCACCATCCCAATCGCATGTCATAAGAATCGCAAAAATCGGAAGCATTTTTTTCTGATTCGTCCCCGACGGTCCACGATCGACTGGTATTTTTACGACTAATGAGAACGTGTTTTAACAAGACTGGGATAGTAAATGACAGTGGTTCACATCTGCCATGTTTAATTTCAAATTGCGCTAAAATAGAACTAAATTTGCCTCCAAAGGGTATCGATATGTGCAATCTTTCCGACGCATGTGAACTTGTCCGTCTCAAAGATCGGATTTATCGTAAGACTCGGGGTCGGGAAAATCCCCGACTATTACGACTTTTATGACATACGAGAACTAGGCTTAACTTCATTGACATCTTTTGCAAAGGACGTAGAAGGAAAAGACTTTAGTTAAAAATTCATTCACAATGTGCGCCAAGGTTTTGGGTACGGAAAATTATTCAAAAAATGAAAACACTTGGTGAATACCACCGCTTGGTACAAATACTGCGAAATGAGAATACCACTTAAGATACTTCATTATGTATCATTAATTCCAACGTTTCCGTATCTTCGTTTCAGAACGCAGGCATCTTATTGAATAACTTGAATATATGTAGATAGTTAATGAAGATGGAGTGGGTTGATGGGCGAAAATGCTCCCATTTTACATAATTCAACAAAAATTGCAAATAAAAATGATAACCGGGACTACCCTTTTTGCTGACTTAACTGTTTTTTCGGGGGCCACTTAAGGAGCGTTCACGTTGCGGTCCCTGTCAGGTGTTTTTCACTTGTCAATCCTTCAACTACACTACGCTATCAACACCTTTCCTATACCATAAACACGACTCTGCAAGATTCTATCGGTGATGCCCAAGGTCGCAAGCATGGGTCCTTATCAGGACCGGCCTTGATGGTAATATCATCAAACATCGAAGGACTTACTGAGGCCAAACAAGATCTCCTCGTGAATTTATGTATCAAGCATAGTTGCGACATCCTCTGCCTCCAAGAGACGCATCGCGGACGTTCATGGGTACGTCCTCGCATCTCCGGTATGACTCTTACCGCTGAGAGGTCACACGACAAGTACGGTAGTGCAGTATTCGTACGTAAAGGGTTGTCTGTAGACAAGATATCAATCTCTGATAAAGATGACATTGACCTTATTACCATCTACACCGAGGGAATCTCTGTCACTTCAGTGTATAATCCACCTTCCACCATCTTTGACATTCCCCGTGATGCCACCAGTAGCCGCATCAGTGTGGTCATAGGAGATTTTAACAGTCACAATGTCAACTGGGGTTACACTGAAACTAATGAAGATGGTGAGCTGGTTGAGAACAGGGCAGACTCCAATCAACTGTCTTTCATCCATGATGCTAAGCTCCCTCCTTTTTTCAATGCCTCGCAATGGAGAAGAGGGTGCAACCCAGATCTGATTTTAGCATCAGGGGTGATTGCCAATCAGTGCGAGAAGGTTGTCCTTAATCAGATTTCCCACACCCAACACCGCCCAATAGGTCTCAACATTACTGCAGTCATCTCTCCTCTTACTGTCTCTGTTAGGCGACGTTTCAATCTCAAACAACCTACTGGGAAAGTTTTCCCAATGACCTTGATTCTGCCAGTTTAGATCTTCCAGCTACCCCTTAAGCAACCATGAATGCCTTCAAACAATCAGTGAAGTTATCCTCGCGACATAACATCCCCCATGGCTGCCGTACAAAGTACATCCAAAGCCTGACAGATGACTCTAAGGCATTATATGATGACTACATCTTGCATTTTGAGAATGATCCATTTAGTGATGACACCATTGAGATTGGTGAAGCATTGGCAAAATCGATCACGGAAAGAAAGGGGAAGAAGTGGCAAGAGCTGATTGAATCAACAGATATAACCCATAGCAGCAGGAAATTCTGGATGACTATTCGTATCCTGGGAAATGACTACACAAATGACGACTCAACCAAGGCCGCTGACCAAGTTGCCCACCAACTCCTACTAAATAGTCGGGGAAATTCAGACCAACGTCGTCGGAGATCTAACTTCCTTGAGCTTCTATTGTATCCACACAAAACTCCACAGCCTTCACAAGACCATTCACCTTGAGTGAACTGGAATCTGCAATCAAAGTTATGAAGAACAACAAGGCTGCGGGTCTTGATAATGTCCTTGTGGAACAGATCAAACACTTCGGAACAAACGGAGATGGCTACTACGTCTGATGAATGAATGCATCCGCTCCAACAAGATCCCAAAGATGTGGAGGAAGTCAAAAGTCATTGCCCTATTTAAACCTGGCAAAGACCCTGCCATCCCTAAGAGCTACCGACCAAAATCTTTGCCATATGTACAAGCTATTTGAACGCCTCGTCATGAACCGTTTAGCTCCCTCTGTGGATGACTCGCTCATCCCAGAGCAAGCAGGTTCGAGGCCTCGAAAACCATGCACAGGTCAATTGTTAAATCTAACAGTTTATTGACGATGATATTGAGAAGGAGGAAATCGGCGGTGCTACCTTTGTTGACCTTCGTGCAGCAAATGACATGGTCAATCATCTTTACTAGAAAACTGTACAACATGACGTCCGATGTCAGGCCAACTCAGTTAATCTGCAACATATGGTCAAACAAAGTGGGGCGCTGGAGCACATTTCACTAAAAAATTTCTTTTTCTTATTTATTGTATTCTGTCAATATAAACACTTCTACAACTTATTGTGAGATCAATTCCTGAAGAAAAATTCTGATGATGAATGAAATGTCTTCGAAACATTAAGAAATGATTATTGCCTTCCTTATTATCAGAGTGTTCTCCTCGTCATACATAACATGTTTATCGTCGCAGTACTTATACTTCCGTTTCCCGCCAATACACCAATTTTTATTATTCTATTTTTCCGTAGTGGTCCGATCCCTAATTGAGTGCAGCACATAGTTTTAAGGACTGAGCTACACAATTTCACTGATCTTTACGCTTTATATAGCATTATATTTTGAAATGGTCAGCTTACTGTCTTCAGGCCAGTTTATGTATGTACTTCCAGTTTCAGTATTCAAAGTACTGCTAGGCACAAAGGAACTGCGAAGAAGCCTAGACTCCAGTCCCAATGGTCGGCTGAAAAAAATGTTATCTCAATTTATCTCATGACCTTGAAATAAAAGATTTCTTTCCAAGCTCATGGGATAACGTGAGCAAATTTTAAGAGATCATTTTATAGGTGCGCTTCCACTGAGATAATTCTAACCCATATCAATTTACAAAAGTATCTCAAATTATCTCACTTCAACTTATAGTGGAAACCAAACTTAATTATCAACCAATGAGTACTGACATTGAACTCAGGCACCTTATCGATTTGACAACTGGGATTGACAGCAAAGGACATTTCACTGCAGCTTTATTAATCGGTCTCTGTGCAGAAACATTGCCTAGCCAGGTATGTTTTAAGTAGACAGGGCAGTTTGGTGGCAAAAAAGTTTCTTTGGCTGAAAAATCAATGATTTTTACCAAGAAATTCTAGAAACAGCAGCATCTGGATACCTGTTGTCAAGAATAGACTTTAGTTATTGCCCAGTTGAACAAACTTGAACTCCCAGAATTTTTCAATCTCTAGGAAGATCTTGCCATTTATTCAAAAGGATTGCATACCTACCACACAAAAAAGCTTGGTAGTCTATGAATTTCTGTGCCAATGTGAAGCTCAGTATGTAGATCGTGCTTCTCAAAGATTGGGTCACAGGATCAAACAATATGATCTGGCCAGTGTACGCTAAACATCAATTCCTTCTAGACAACAGCCATCTCGTGCCTGGAAAGTGACTACCAAAACATGCGATTCTGCAATAGGCCAACATTTACTAGAAAATTCAAAATGCGCCAAATGTGTATGGATGAAAACTTCGGGATAATTGGCACAGCTAGACCTTTTATTTAAGTGTATTGGAGTCTGTCTACATTAAAACAAGAAAACCAGTACTCTGTAGGCAGAAAGAGTTCTTTTTTCGCTTGGACCCTTCCATTAATGCTTTGTATTCAATTCTCTTTGTCTTTTTTCTTTCTTGTCTGTGATTGGCTAGTTTCTATCCATGTTCTTTAATGAACAGGTTGCCATATGTCTACACATTTCTAGTGGACGATTCATATTCACACGAAAATATCTTATGCATGTTTTAAGCGTAAAGTCGTGAATTCTCAAGGCAATTTGAAAGCTTTGTACCGCAAAAAGTTTGTACAACGTCAAACGTAAAAACAATGTGTGGATCTTTACTACAAAACAATGCTGATTTAGAATAAACTGTTTCTATCAACAAGACTGACTGACTATATCAAAGCATATATTATTTAATTACAGGCGATAACAAACTGCAGTAAATCACTCCACACAACACAACACAACAATCACCACTGAGAGTGGGTGGGCCTTACTCCTATCACTCGTAAGCAAAATTGCTTTCCTTCTCCACACACGGTAAGCAGGATGGCACGAGTGCCAAAAAATATCAAACACTTTAGATATTTTACTTTCGATCTGAAAAGGAAAATTTTTACGAGTTTACCACCGAACACGGGAGAAATTGGCTTAAGCAAAATTCTCCCGTGTGCGCGTAACTCAACATTAGAGGGACAAATTTAAAGCATGACATGGGAATGTGCAATGTTCTCATAGAATTGAGTTTTCCAAGAGATAAGTGTTACTTATTACTACTGCAAGAGTGAATTTGCCCCAAATTACAGATGGATATAGTTATGAAAAGCGAATATTAATTTTGAGAAAAAGTTGTCTTTAACAGACTTGTATTTCACAGCCGCAAAGTGACTGGGTCGTTCTGGCCTTACTTTTAAAACGGCAGACTGAGGTTTGATACCCCGCGTAAATGTCGTCGTAAACATACTACCATGATTTCGTGGCCGGTGCAACCAACAATGGATAGCATTCGGCCGTCTCCTTCATCGCGATATAGATTGTAAACTGATGTGATGCTGTTATTACGCTTTCGACAGTGCGATATATGACTACATAAATGAGAAATGTTGAACAGATGCTGAGAAGTCATGCTTACAAAATACACAATGCGAGTTATATGTCTCTACTTACTTTACTCAATCTAATAGTTTGTACAGATATCATTATGAAATCTTATGTCATAAAAGTGTACATCAAAAATCTCTTCAGGTCTGCTCAACAAAATTCTAATGTTTAAAAACCAGTTCTCGCATGTTTAACCCTTTTATCCATACTCAAATGCGCAAGAAATAGCAGCAAGGGACTCGAACCTGCACATAATCTCTAAGTGATCCGTGAAACTGGCGAATGGCCAACGCAATGGATTCCTGCTCAAGTGTGCTAATTTCAAAACTAAAGCAAGCAAGATAATACTAAGAGTCATAAACAGCAAACTGAAGCCGTTTGCAAATCAAATAATTGCAGAAGAGCAAGCTAGTATTCGTAATTGTCGGCACAGGTACCTCTGTACAGGTAATAAGTGTAAGAATATTACCTAAAAAACCTCAGACATCATAAGCGGGCATTACATCAAAATTTCCATTGGCATCAAAAAGGCCTTAGATAAGGTGTAGCGGGGAGGCTCCCCTGGCCAAAATAGAAGAATATTGTAGACTTAAACGATTGCAGGAGAAATGTAAGTTGTACAGTTATGGACAACAGTGGTTCATGGGAATGGCTTAAGACAACTGTTGGTTACTTGTCATCGCCAGGATTATCAATGTCTTCCTTGGGAAGATAATTATGGATGCTCTTGAAAATTGCTGTGGAAGCATCAAAATGGGCAGGGGAAGGACAATAACAAATCTTCGATTTGCTGATGATATCGACTTGATTGCTGAGACCAAGATGGAAGTTTAGGAATTGACAATTTGATTAGACTCTACAGCAAACAGATACAAAATGTAAGTTGGAGAAAAAAGCCACAAGATAGTAATATTTAAGTCCAATAAATAGAGCAGTGCCGAAATCAGTATATACGTTTTACTAATTTGGATCGACAGTTAACACTTACGCAACCAGTGACGTAGAGCTGAAACAGCGGATAGCAACATTTTCAACTGCACAGCCGTCTAAATTAAGTAAGATCTGGAATAGTAGTAATATCAGAACGAAATTCAAGCTAAATCACCTACATTCCTCAGTGCATTAATTGTTTTGCATGTATACAAGACCTGGGCATTCACAACTAGCATTGAAAGGAGAAAAACGGTGTTTGAAATGAGATACTGTCTCAAAATGCTCAGTATTTCCTGGGGAGACAACCACGGCAATGAATTCAAGCAAGAATGAAACTGAAAGGCCAGAAATACAAGTGCCCCAACGTTCAGACAGGATCACGGCAATAACTGTAACTAAACTGTGTCTATATTACGAAAAATACATCCAAAAACCTCATAGGTATTGGCATCCTAGCACAAAAGTAGCGAATTATTTTGGCAGAATGGTTATCCCGTAGCAAATGACGGAAGACCTGACAGTCGTAAATAGAGTACGTTTAAGGTCCCAACATGCCTGGATCCAAGGAAATGGATGAAATAAAGCAGCGGTATCAAACAATAGTCGGTGCTTTGAAAATACATTAATTAATCAAATTTAACCATCTTCATTTACGTATATTCATTAATCGGACTAACTTACGTCTTGTACTGAGAGTTGGTATTTTGTTAAAAGGACATCAGCATACCATAGAAGACATTCACTGTGACCAATAATATGAGCGACAGGATACTTTTCATATATGGCTCTAAGGGCCTGTTTAAATGAGGTGGGCTGGCATACGTAAATGAGCTGGCTTACTTAGGTGAGATCTGAGTGTTCTTGATTATTCTATACAAATTTATCTTTGTGTTTATATCAAAAGTGGGCCAGCCCATTTAGGTAAGATCTGTGAGAAACGTTGGTGGGATTCACATCAGGTGGGATAAGAATTAGCCATTTAAACGCTATCAGGTGATCTGCCTCACTAGCTGGGCTAGAAATTACCTTTATACGCATGTGCAAACAAATTTGCAGCCCAACCATTTCTTCATAATTGAATTGACAATGGCTGACAATACGATCTCGGCGCCAAAATAGACACTGTTGTTTTCAAAACGCGAAGAAGGGGCTATCCCGCCCGAGTGGAATGGAGCTCGTTTCATGTAAATACCAGAGAAATCCACCCTACCAGTGTGTGCAAGCTCACTTAGGTGGGCCAACCCATCTCAATTAAAAGAGATTACAAGTTGTTAGTGCGATTTTCTAAGGTACATAACATATAAATAAGACGCCATAATTGGGCAACTTAAACTACCAGCACACCTCAGTACATTGAAATACTGGCTGCTGTGACGAATGCTAGATTTTATTTACTTTACATTTACCACATTTGGTTAAAATAAGCGTGTTCAACGGATCAAGAAAACGAGAAAATGGCACTAAATGGGAAACCTAGAGGGTTTTTACTTGTCACTAAAATATACAGATAAAAGTAGTAGAATTCAAAGCCTTATACTTGTTTCAAACAAGCACGTTGGTTCAGGCTGGACTGTCATAATTCAGCAGCAAAATCTTATAGCGAGGTACAGTAGGTAAGGTTTACAGACCTATACAGAACAGTCAACGTCTATGTTGTTCTTCTGTCGACATCATATAAACTATTTTCCTGATTCATAAAAGCTATTTCTAAATTTCTAGTTTAATTAGTGATAAACCGGAACGTACCCCTAAAAAGAAAAAGAAAGGAATGATTTATCATGCAAGCTAAAAATAAAAACAACCTGAAAACCTCACAAGAAATGTGATTGTAGGATAATATCGAACAAACTTCAGTTCACTACGGCCAACTTCTACATTTTTTCGATGCACGTATTGAATGCACAGAATATTACAAGGTTTGAAGTTTAAAACAACAACATAAAATTCTATAAGGGCATATTTCCAAACAAAATACTGATAACTTCTCTGGATATCTGCGTTGGTACAAAAGAAATTTTTCGAGAGGTCAAGCAGAGCTTGATTTCAGGTAGCTGAAGTCAATTAAGGGATGGTAGTCTAAGTTCTCGTATCCTGACTTTATGTTTGCACGCTGTTGATTATGATAAGTGTTATATAGAAAATTTTATAGTAAATGCTAAACTAATAACGCTTGGCAATTTGAATTTAGAAACTACAAATACGTTTCGCCGACATAATTAAAGACCTTCTTCGTCTTAGCAGACTGTACTTTCAATAACGACAGTTTTTTTTCAGTGATAAAAAATTTAAAACAGCAGAAACAATTTTTATGGGCCATTGCTACTTTACGTTCGTTATTTTAGGTTTGAGTGACAGGAAAACTTGTTCCATGCTTTTCTAGTATATGAATTTCTTTGCCGATGTGAAGCTCGGTATGTAGATCGCACTCCTCAAAGACTGGATGACAGGATTAAACAACACGTTTCAGCAAGTGTACGCCAGACATCAATTCCTCTTGGAGACTATACAAAGCGAAAATGACTGCCAGAACATGCGATTCTGTCATAGGTCAAAGTTTGCTAGAAAATTTAGAACGAGCCAAATTGTATAAGGACGAAAATTTTCGGATTTTTGTTGTAGCTAAATCGTTCTTCCATCTATGTGTATTGGAGTCTGCCTACGTTAAAACAAGACTGCCAGGACTCTGTAGGCAGGAAGAGTTCGTTTTTTCACTTGGATACTTGTAATATCGCTTTGTTTTTTCACTTACTCTTTGTCTGTTTCTTTGTTGTTTATGACTGGTTAGTTTTGATCCATGTTTCTTACAAAATGGTTGCCATATATGTATACTTTCCTTTCTGATGATTTATAATCTGAAGGGTGTCATACGAAAAAAGCTTTCGTTTTCTGCACAATGTCACAAACTTTAATGGCGATTTTCACGTTTTATACCACATAAAGATTTGATCTACTCCTTGATAAATGGAAACTCTAAGCAATGTAAGTCGGTTAAAAAGGAATTGAAAAGTAGGTTGTTGACCTTTAATTGAGAAATTTCTCTATACGCTGACCGTTCCTGTAATCGTAGCTAAGCGTACTGACAATCGTTCAAAATAATTTTCTCTCGTACTGCTGACAGTTGTGTGATTCCTCTGTTAAGGTTGTCGATAATAGCAAATATAGACTACATTCAAAATAAACAAATTTTTTTACATTCACGTACTGTAGGTATAAAACGAGTGAACTCGTATAATTTTTATGGTATTCTATAAAATCTTCTGTAATCAGCAGACACCGTCTGAGTTGCTATTGTGATAGATTAATACATACAGAGACATACTTTCTATCAACGTCAAATTAAAATCTTGGCAAGAAACTGGAAATACATGTCCGTATGAGGTGTACCATTAAGCAATACCAATACGAGTCCATAAATCAACCTCTTATGAATGTACAATATAAAAATAATCAGCTCTATCTTCACCGCTTGATACCAAACCTGCCTGATCTTTAAAGCGAAGTCATTGCGAGAGCTTTGTAACCAGGCTGATTTATGAAAGATGAAATAGTCACTTCCCTAAATATATGATAGTAATTCGCCTAAAGACAGACCTCAAAACTTGCTTTTTTTGGTATTCGAAAAATTCGCGTTTAACAAGTGAACTGAGACTTATGACGAGGTAATCAAAACTTTTCAAAAATGAATATAAGACTATTGCGTTCAGTGCACAAGAAGCAATATGCAGGAACTATGAAATACGGACTTAAAAGTATTTAGAAAACAATGTGTCTTTTTGGCCTTCACTCTTTTGCAAATGTGGCTGCTAATCCTGGCTGTCGGAACTAGCTTTTAAATTAACACTGACTATGAAGATCACTAATCAACAAACCTACAATAATATCCTGCCTTTTATAAAAACCCATGCTCACGAACGTCGCAGTATTATTAAGCATGGCGGATAGAAAAGGTTTTTAGCTATAGAGTCCTCAAGCCATGATGTCACGTGTCCGTGGTAACCAAAACTCAGTTCTAAACAAGCTTGTCTTCACAAGGCACTCTCATAGCAAACAACGTGGATTTCTTTAAAAGGAATCCAAATCGATCTCTAGAGGTGAGAACCAGGGATGGATTTAGCGGGGGTGGGTGGAGCATGCGACACCCACCAATTTTTTGTGTGTGACACTCATTGTCATAAATATGGAATCAGTCCACAAGCAGAGTATTCAAAGCGATATAGGTCACCAAGGGTTCCATGAAGGTTTGATGAGAATGTATGTAATGCCATTTTTCACACTTTCAACGATCATTACCACATTGAAATGCTCAAGGTCATTGACAGGCTCATAAGAGAGTATAGAGATATCGAGAAGGCATTAAGTGAGTCCTTTGGTCATCTAAGATGCCTCCATCCACAACTGCTTCATAAAGCTACAAAAGATGACTACATTCTCTTGTGTCAAATGTTTCCCGATGACCTCAAAGAAACTGACCTTCTGCTTCTTGACATCAGATATATGAAAAACGATATTATGCAGACAAACCCAAAGGCAATCTGTGATGCATCAAAAGTGTTGGCTGGCAAGAGATGCCTGTATCCCCATCTTGCAAAAGCTTACCAACTTGCCCTTACTGCACCAGTATCTGTAGCAAGTAATGAGCGTTCATTTTCAAGATTAAAGCTGTTGAAGATGTATTTGGGGTCAAAGATGTCATATTTTCGGCTAGACAGTTGGTGATGATCATTGCTTGCGAAAATGATGTAACAGACAGGATAGACGTTGAAAACGTTGAAGACGTTGAATATTGGGTCACGCCCAAGTCTGAAATTTCCCCGCCCCCGGAAAACCATCCGCCGCTGCCATTGATCCTGATTGGTTCTTACCATGATGACATGGCATACTCCACCCATTAATGCCAATTCGTTCTCCTCATTATGGGATGATAAGTGGCACTCGCAAAACAATCGAATTTCCACTCAACCAAAAGCATTGTGATAACATTGTAGCGTCACTAACATGTTCACACTCAACTCTCCAGTTGGTCATTGATCTTTCTAAAAAGCTAGTAATACTATTCGATACTCCATAGAGCCCTAGACATTCTATTATCCAGCTGTGTGGAACCATGTCATATGC